>QFFD01001667.1:0-55063 GCA_003314615.1 Pholiota microspora
GTGATGCTAGAAGAAATAAGTGGAATGTATTGATAGTCACTGACACATCTGCTGCAGCGTGTCCACTAGGCCGTGACTTCCCATAGCGCTAACTTGAATATCTAAACTCTCTTTTCGGAGTTTGAATCAGCGAAGATTTTATTCGCCCTTCTAGACCGTAACGATGTTGCGTTTTGCGACTTGAATATGTATGAACAAACCAATTGAGGAAGGTGCACATGGCGTAATTGATACCGAAGGACGGAAACGGTAATCTTGGTGTGATTTATTTCCTATCTTAGAATCAAGTTGCAAAATCTGGAGGGGGGTCCGGACTAGATTCAAGGATTAGAAACCACTTGAATCCATCACGGTGATGATTATCATCCACATGCGTACACGGCAAGTCGGCCAAGGACCCTTATTGCCAAGAATTTAAAGTTGAATATTCAAGTTAGCATTATGGGAAGTCACCCAATAGCTCTTTGAAAGAGGTTGGTCAAGTGGCCTTGGACGGTCCCAGAGTAGGGCATAGCTCCATATATATGTTCTTGAGAAGGCTGCAGGTACATAAGTCTCTCTGCTCCCGGGTTGAGAAGTATGTCCTTCTAGCTTCCAGGGACCCAACCTTTATCGACACTTAATCTATGACCTTTTAGGAATCTAAACCATCATCAATTTCGTCCTGTTGTGAGAAAGAGTGGCCCGTACACTCAGAGCTTGGTATATGCATGGGAAGCGGCAAATACCTTCATGGAGTCAAGCTGCATAATGTACTAGGCCTCGAGCTCGTCAAAATCGATGCTTTGGTGACGAAAGGTCTATAATAGTGCATTCTTCGTCTGTACGCTTTGCACCACTGGCAGATAGGGGAGATAGTGCAACCTATTGCACGCCGCGGATTGCGTGTAGCTCGATTGCTTGGGAAATCGAATACAGCTGGACGGATTGACTCTGTCAACGTTGGGGGGAAATTGAAGCTCAAATCCATGCGGCAATTGATTGGCAAGGGCGTCGTCGATACCGAGCTAAAGTTTCATCTGCGGCGCAGGATGGATCGATTGTCACCTATAGCTGCTATGAATGAACTTTACAGGTCAGCATGCATCTCCCTTCCTAAATGCATCGTACTAAAGGTTGACGACGCAGTCTAGAGCTAGGTCGTTCAAGAAGATGATTCAGCAGACAACTCGTCCTCGGTGGAACATGCCACTTGTTCAACCAAGAGCTGTTGCATCGCCTTTAACTCAAATTCTTCCCCAAACAAATGGGCCGCGCACATAGCATTCTAAGGCTGTGATAAAACGTCGTTAAGGCTTGCAATTCAGTCTATCTGTATACTTTCTATGTATAAATGATTTGAGCGCCCAAAGTCTGTTCGTTTAAATGCTACGGTCAAAAATGTGTTACAAGTTTATTTTGAAAGATACATATTTGGCCTACTTTCTCAGCGGTCACTGGCATTGAGAATCGAGGTAATAGTGCCCCTGGAAGAAAACTATTTAGGCGCCATGCCATACGATCGTGAAATCATTCATATTCACTGGCAATCAGGGACTAGCGCGGGAATTATTGAACTTCACAAAATCAAGTCCTAATTCAGAGTCTTGGCCGGCTGTGGATTAACGAGCTGCGGGCGATGCACCCAAGATGAAAACACCCGTAATGAATAATTTGAGGGATCATACATATGCTTCCGAATTCGGTACTAGAAGTGCGCGAGGATGCAATTCCGTCAGCGAGGGCACTGTAAAAAATTATTCTGAGATTCTACATAGAAATACATGTTGAAGAAGTGTCAGAAGACAGCTGAGGAGCGGTGATCAGGGAACATATCTGATAGCAAAGTCCATGTGAACCGGAGCGAAAACTATGCAACAATCCATGAGAGTGAGTCTGAGTGTGTATCTAATTTGAGGTTGAAGGAACGGAATGCATGATTCTAGACCATGACTTAAGAGATGTGGATAATGCGGCAACTAAGAGTCAACAGCTTGAAATAGCAGAAGTTTGGAACGTAGCTGTCAAGTCGCCCCAATGTCAGTCCTCCTTTTTTTGGAAGTTTGTCTGAATGCTCTACGAGGAAAATCTGCGCAGCAGCAGTTCGTCGGCAGGATCCCTTCTCGGGCCAGCTGTTCGGACAAGCACTTCAATTGGAACAAGCTGATGTTGATTTAGAGAGCGGTGAGAATTGTCGTGATTTAGGCTTGGAGGAGATGGTGATGAAGGACTTGGATAGGCTGATAATGTCGGTGGGATAGAAATGTGTGAAGATGGCGGATATCGTTGGCCCGGGCTGTAGGCTAAGGCTGCTGATGTCGAGGGATGACTAGGTATCTCAGACTGAGGGGATCCTTGGGTACGACTGTCACGTCTGCTCCTGCCAATTCGAGCACTCCGGAACCAGCCATCGGGAACAACCAGATCACCCACTCCCCGCACGTTGTCAATCGTGTCGAGCTCGTCCAGTTTTTGAGGGCTAAAATAAGCGGCTGATAGGAAGGTCAAAAGGAGAGCATGCAGTTAGAGGTGGTTTACTTACTAAGATGCCACTTCCTGAGGATGCCTCGTGGTTTGTCGGCGGGTAAGGTGACGTGAACGCTGTAGGTCTGCTTAATTAATCGCTCGGCTTCAGGTACTGGATGACTATCCATAGAGAAAGGTCGTGTATTGAGCCGTCCTCCTGGTCTTCTAGGACACCGTGTCGTTAGCCTGAAAATAAAACGAGGATGCAAACGCCAAAAATATGATAGTGTCTCGAAAGTACGGCAAACTCCAGGCAGTTTGTGTGAACCACATCGCGTGGCGCAATCAAGGTATGCCCACTGACCTCATCATTTGTGCCCACGGAGTTACGGGATTGACGAGATCGTCAGTCACGTCTGAGTCCTTCTGATGATAAAACAAGAATTCCTGTAAAGTTGGTGGTCGATCAGAATATAGTTTAGGAGAAGGACACCCAAAGGTATTGCCCACATCGCGAACCCCTAGGAGATTACTACCATTGAGTTGCTTATTTTTCATTACTCTAGACGCGTTGATACGCACGACTTGGTCCCCAGCCCATTCCGTCAGTCCTGCAGAGATGCGTCAGCCAATGGTGTGCCACTTCAAGCCAATGAACAATGTTTACCATCGTTCCATGCCGAGACCTGTAGGTTCTGTATTCGCTCCTCGTTCTTCCCTGCAGGGAGGGAAATGTAAGAGATCATGACAATGAGATGAGCACTGAAGGAAGTATCGACTTACCATACATATACATTCCCTGGGACAATGTTCCTTCGTTCTTCAGCATCTAGTCGCCTAGTGATCAAAGGTAGTCGGTGGAGGGCAACACCATGGAAAACTTGGAGGGCATCTCGAGTAGATCGAATACGGACGTTCTGGAGAGTTGGTTGTTGCATGGTATATGCGATGAGCAATTGAAAGTTTTTTTGCGAGATGGAGGGCTTTCCGACGCAGGACCGTCCGCCATTTATACTGCCTCAAGTGGTGAACTCGGCAAGGCCGACCGAATAGTCAAAGGGCAAATCCCAGGAAATATTTTTGAGTTTGCATTGAGTTGGGCGCATGTATCGGATTGAGATCTAGGGATCCCACAACGTAAGAAAAGGATCTTTCCCTCTCACGATGGAAACCTATCTTTGCAGTGCATGGTTTCGCTTGGAGAACGGAGCGGAGAAGTTGTAAAGGAAACAAATTTAGCCGTACCTGAGAACAGAATCCATCGAGATTAGCTGACTTTTGACTTTACCCTTCGTAGTCTATCTGAGATAAGACATGACGATCAGTAAAAGATCCTACCTGTAATTGAACCATAAAGCTCGACAGCGTGAAAGAGAAAGAGAGATGATTCACCGGATTGACAGTGATAGCTCGACATGAGCAAACGTGATTGTTTTTTCACAGGCTCCTCATCACTACGACCGTCATGCGCATTGGACGGCGCCAACTGTATACAGTACGATATACATAGCAGGGAGATGGCGCCGCCATCGATGACCCACAATAGCGGAACATTTTAAGATTGCGAGCCTGTTTGATCACGATCCATCTATGTATGAGACCTGTGGGTATGACGATTGTTTCCGTGAACAAGGAATCCAGGATATCTCCTCGATTGCCCGACACATATCCGGAGTTTAGAAACATAGGCAAAACAACCTCGGGCAACGTATATCACTTGAACTTCTGCCGCGTACATTAACCAAGTACTCACATCATCAACCGTACAACGCCATGCTCCAAACCACTGTGGTTGAGAAATTTTCTGCCCATACACGTGGATTTGAGGTTGAAAGTTTGAGCCCAGACACTAAACACACATGAGGCAGATAAACGGAAATGAGCCGACTGATAATTGGCAATTCCCGAGTACGCGCCTGTGATGGGCAGCTTCCAACTCATGCTTTCGAGGCTTCTGCGAAATCTGATATGTTTTGGAAAGGAGAGGCATTGTATTTTTCCGCATAGCCAACCCTGCAAATAGGGAGGGAAGGAAGCTATGTTGTGCCGTCTGAAACGATGACCTGGGGGCGAGAGATCTTGAGAGAAAAGCTGGCTGTGAAGACGCTGCTGGAGGCAAAAGCCACGATGACCCGTGGCGGTGAGCCTCAATCATCTGTGCTCTGCTGATATGCAGGGATGGGTAGTCAAAAGTATTATAAGCACACGAGTTATCATGAATACATCATAATTAACTCACCTTCACTGGAACGTGATTCATACAACATGATGAAAGACTTCGGATAAGAGCGATACAAGGGAAATTTCAGAGCCTGAAATGAGACGACACCGTGGACTCCATTCGACCATGACACGACGGGTTCTCTTCTGCATTTTACGGAAGGCGATACAGAATATCATGATGTTCGTCGGCAACCTCGATCGAAATAATTCCAAAATAGAGGTGCATGTGAATATTGTTCATCTGAGGTGGATATATATTCGTCAGTAGCATGGCCATCACCTAGTTTTCAGCAAGCTGGAGAACGACCACCTTTGTTGGCCCATTAGCCGCGCCCTTATGTAAGTCATCAACGACATGTGTGGACCACGTTCTGCAGATTGCGTACAATCCTGAATCAACCTTATCCCAACCTTGCATGTCAACAACTTCGAAGGTGACATGGACTGCCGAAATTAGATGCCGCGAGGTATGTAAACCGTGCAGGAGATACCCGACAGAGGTCTACCCTCAACATAGCCGATTGACACCCTCGATAGAACAGGTAAATTTACCAGTACACGTTTAGTAGCCCAGTATTCAGTCGAAAGGAGACCAAGTGGGTGATCCCCGGTAAATTTTCTCTCGGCGGTCAAGAGTGTAGAGCGGGTGAGAGGTGGATTTTGCAGATATAGAATACGATTGTTAACAAAGCATCAACCAAGCGAATGTATCGGAAAGGAAGGAAACAATATAAAGCGTTCACCTCAGAAGTGATAAACTTTCAGAGTCGATGTCCAGCTGCGTTATGTATGTATGACTTGAGATGCCATAACATGGACTTTATTGTTTCTCATGAGCCAGTCCCATGTCGTCGACTTGGTGCTCTAAATAATACACTCGGTCAGTTATGTGTAAGATGGAAAACAGACATGGGAAACATACCTGCTAAAGGCAAGACAACAGGCAAGAAATCAGGAATCTCCGCGTAATGCTCACGACCGTGGAACAAATAGCGAATGCGCAAGGCTTTCGAAGCAAAAGGTGCAGGGTCCGAGAAGCCCTGCAAGGCAGCCTGCGAGACAAATTCAGCTTTCAAGGAGACAGCGAAGGATATATCGGGGTGTCCACTAGTACCTTGGTATCTCCACCAGGAATGTGAAGTTGCGAATTTCGAACCAGCGCTTGCAGAGGGATGGTGACGTCCAGCACTATGTTCTCAGTGGCGTCGTCTGCGTCCGCTGCGCCATACGTTGCCTCTTGTATAATAAGGCCTACGCAACCGAGAACAAAGTTCAAAAATAATCATAACATAAGGAGATTAAAGGCAGGACCTTCACGTTCTGTTTCGAGCCGGACCTGCTTCTTGGCTGGATCCCTCAAGAGTTCTTCTACGGCAAATTTCCGTTGTCGTACATCTGAATCTTCCTCATGTTCCTTCTTCATTCCTCGTAGGTACCTATAGCAGACGCGGTCAAACACAAACAAGGTTTGGATAACAATAGTCAAATAACTCACTGGAGTCTCCTTTTCCGACGCCGAGGTAATACAATGAAATGATATCCTAGTGCCACCGCGCATGACGGAATGACAATTGTTCCTAGTGCTATGAAGGGGGAGGACTCGGTCGACAATACGATGGGCAGAGCAAATTGTTGTTCCAAATATCGCATACTATGGCAATCCATGAGCGACAGAAGGGATTGACAAACCAAGAAATTAGACGAACTCAAGCTGCAGTACCACACCAGCGGTACTTATTGAGACAGCAGTGCCCATGTCAGTTGTTTCACTAGACCAATTCATGCCAAGAGTTAGGAGTGAAGCATTGAAGCCGAGTTGGATTTGGCATTTGAAGCGCACGGAGAGTTCGACCAGTGTGAGTCCTATCTCGGCGAACACAACCGGAAGAATTTGCTGGATATCTACTCCAAAACTCTTGTCGAACAGAGCATATCTAAGACCTGATGTTGTCGGAGGTTGCTGTGATATTGATTGACCCTCCTCTAAATTGATACTAGGGGGGGATTTATATTGAAAAGAAATATGCGGAGTTTTTGAGACCTGGAGGGTGATTTGGCCTCGTTGGGGCTTTGAACGGAATAATCTTCGAGAGAACGATATCGTCGTCGAGGGCAGTGTAAACGGGCTGGAGAGGTGAGATGACGTTTTCACTGAAAGTTCGTTGTCGGCGTCCTCGTACTGAACTTCGAGTCTGATCGTGTGAGGAAAAAATGGGCTGAATTTTGCCTGCATAAGAGGGTATATTTATATCAGGGTGCGATTCATAAATTGCATTGGGACTGACATACTAGAGCAGTAATGCGTGGTGAAAATTGATGGCGAATCGTTCCAAGAAATTGTGTTGCAGCGCCAGCTTTTTGAGCTGAAGCTATACTTTCGAGCGAAACCCAAGTTTTGTCACCTATTTCTTTCTAAGACCATATTTGAATAGTTCTAAGCTCGAAAGTAATTTTTTGACTCACCTCCACACTGTAGGCAGCGCGTCTGTCGATTGAGCGAATGTTGCGTACGCGCCCCCACCCTCGAGAAAGCCAATTCTTGTTGTCGGACGCGTTTTCGTATTCAAACAAGGATGATACATCAAGCCCACATCCAAGTCTTGCTTTGGGGAGAAGATATTTCTTCAGCCTTTCTCGCTCCCATGTAAATTCGTTATAATCGAGAATTTTTTGAATCTAAGGGACAATTCAGAAAATAATTCAAAGGCTATGTCAAGTATGTCTATTCTTACTTCTTCTTTGGATCTTGAGCGAATATGAGGAGGCCAATTGATTTTCAAACCCTTCGGACCTGTGGACCTTTAATAACTTGGAATGAATCATATGGAGTAACGCACCAAGTGTGTCGTATACTTGGCTACGTGCACTATTGTAAATCAATATTCCGATAAACAGCCGTATGACATACCGCAAGAATGGATCTGATAGAACTTGGAGACAAAAGGTTCTCAGCCATAGAATTCATATATAATTGAGTTCAAACACACCTTGATATGCTTTTTGGATTTCCAGATACTCCGCAGAAGCCGCCTCTTTAAAATGTTCAACGCGTTGCTTGTCCGGGTGAAAAATCAAGGAAAGTGATCTGTGCCTTTCGTTTATTTCCGTTTCGGAAGCACCTTTCGACAAGTTCAGAACTGCACTGTTGGTATTCAGTAGTTGACGAGATGACACGCATCCCAGTATGTTTTACATACTATAGATACCCCTCCTTCTCGGAAACACCTTCTAGTTTTGTTTTATCCATGGATCATTGTTGTTCAAAGAGAGTCATGGGCAGAGGCAAAGATGAGCACCGTTGGACGCGTCAAGAAAGCGGCATGTCAAGTGTGAGAACGAAAACATTATTTCCTAAAGCGGATAATTGACAATACAAACAAAGCTTGACTGTTCGCCATATTTCTGCCTGCTAAATTCTGCAGTATACCTGATCTCATGCAAAACAGAGAGTGTGTCATAATAGAGAGTAGAGCTTAGACCACTCAAAACATCTCTCGATAGAAAAAAAAATAGTGAAATACCCAGAAAATGCCTCATTGACAATTTAAGCCGATGAGCAAACGTAGAATGTTTCGTCTTTCAAAAAAAAATCCACTATCTCCCCAATTTTCCACGTAGTCTTCATTGCCGGTGCAGGTGTGATCAATTGTAGTCAGCCCACGAATGTGAGTTTCCATTTTTTTTCTTGTACGCTTCTTTGAACATAAATGACAGAACAGTTTGCACCCGGACACAAAACATAGTATCGCGGGTACATATGTATGGGCCTCGAACTTGGAGATGTTTCTCGACTGCAAAATTCGCCCACTAGAAGTACAGTCAAAGTAGGCAGGGAAACCATACGGCATCGGCGGCGCTCAAAATCCGGGAAGCACTTGTTAACCAACGCAACGTCTGAATGAAGCTAAATCAATGGTTAATAAACATGATTGTTTGACACGCCTCAGCTTAACACTGAATTGCTATTATCATCGCGTCGAGCTTCCGGAAAAGCAAGACAGTTGAATAATTGAATGAGAATAGAGAAGAACATACAGATATTCATTATACCCTGAACCAAGATTTATAAAATGATGACATATAATTGAGTATGCTCAATGCCGAGCACGACGGGCCCTCCGAGGTTAGTTGAGCTCTGCGCAGTGTAAATTGCATCCTCATTCGTCAAATCACCGCCCCCTCCCATAGGGATTTTGCCATATTCCACACTTTGACAACACCGCTTCCCATGCTAAAATTTATAACCCAATAAGTTCTCAATGTTCTCAGACACATAAACGGCGCAACATACTTAATCTTCAGGACTTCGTCCAAAGGAACCCACATGGCGCCAGGTTGAGTATCCGATTGGTTTGTCGTGACATCGTTAGCGGGGTGCTTCTCTGTCTTGCTTTTTTTCGTTCGCCGTCCTTTCAGCGGTGCAGTGGTATCCAAAGTCGCAGGCGGGCTATCCCCGCCCTGGAGAACAATCCACTGAACCCTATAGGTTTTCCGGATATGTGAAAATACATGGACCACGTCACCGCCAGATATAATCTTCGAGAGAGTGAGTATCCCGCTATCGGGAGAGCCCTTCCCAGACTCGACCTTCTGAGCGCCCGGAAGTATACGGCCCTGGATGAGTTTCGACAGCGTTTCGGCAGCGAGTTTGTGCTGAGCCTCCAAAGTAATGGTTTTGAGGACATCTACAGAGCCGGGAAAGTCGTACAGGCCCGCAAGAAGCCCTGTAATTGAAATTGTTTAGTATATTCATTTGGGGTGTTTGCACAGGGAATCTGATTCACCGGTATCTGGTCTCCTGATCATCAGGAATCTCCTAACGCCTGACGGTGTCGGCGGCTTCCATTCAATAATATGCACGATGTCTAACTCTTCCCTGGCTCTTTTGCGGTCAACTTTCATCGGGTAGGATGTAACCCCTTCATAGCTCGTAAGCGGCTCGCAGACAAGACAGGTGTCTTCGATATCCGCGACAGATTTTGACTAGAACATACGGCAAGATTCAATGCCAGAGGTCATGTGTAGCCGGCATGAGAGGAACTCCTACATTACGTTCCCCAGCCGCCGTGAAATCCCGATAGGCAGCACACCATGTCCTGAGAGGACAAGCCTCGCAGTCAGGTTCACGCACCTTGCACACAGTGCTGCCAAGCTCAATGAGAGCTTGATTTATATCTCCTGGGTACTGAGTGTTCTGAGATTCTGAATCTACCAATCCAGGGTCGGGGTTAGGCGGCAAAGCAGTACCTACCATTATATTTAGAGAAAGTTTTTGGTAAGTCTCACACAAACTTCCTTGGCTGTCTCGATCACCGACCTTGAATTTCCACCATATCCCTTGCTCCAGCCCACAGAATGTCAAGAGTCGCCTTGGCCTTGGGGGGAGCATGTAGGGCAAGAAATCGACTAAGAAGACGATGTACGTTTCCATCTAGCTATTCATGATGATATCAGAAAGTATATATATATATATAATTGTGTCGAGTAGACATACCACTGGGACTTGTTCGCCATATGCAATTGAGCAGATTGCACCGGCGCTGTATCGTCCAACTCCAGGAATTTTAGCTTCCATATCCTTAGCATTGTCGGGTAGCCAACCACCGAGTTCGTTGACGGCTTTCTGAGCTCCTGCCAGTAACCGACTAGCTCGACTATAATATCCCAACCCCTTCCATAACGCATTCACTTCGTCTATAGTTGCCCCTGCCTTGAGTGCATGCAAAGTGAACGATGTACCATAAACGATAGCGTAGCATCACCCACGAGATCACGAATGGTGGGAAACCTGTTGAGTACAATTTACTTCACACTAGGTCAATATGGTATGCATTATGTGGCACTCACTGTTCCATCCAACGATTATAATAGGGTATGACTGTGGCAACCTGCGTCTGCTGCAGCATGATCTCCGAAATCCATACCTAGCCAGATAAAAATAAGGACGGAAAGTTCCTATCATAAGCTTGTGTTTTCCGTGGAAAGTCGTACCTCATAAGCTCTTTGCGCGCGGCCATCTGGACTCAAGGTTGGGTCGTGAGGTTTACGCCAAGGCATCCCACGAGAGGAGTGCACGGTCTTGTACCAGTCTAGCAGAGCAGTACGAATTGGCGCAGGTGAAACGATGGTGTGGGTAGATTTGGGGTGAAGTGATACATCAGCGCCAAAGTCCTGTGGCATAAACGAGCGTGGAGACGCGTCAGTTTTTAGAACTTTGCCTCTTCCCGTGGGTCTCGCTTTTCTCTTGGTAAAGCTCAAAGACGCGTTTTTCCTACGAAATGACACGTCGTCATATTCGGAATCTGCGCCAGCACTCGAAGATTCACCTCCATTCCAATCCTCGTCTTCCGCGCCGTGTGATGATGCATTTCGAGGTCGTTTTGGCATTGTGGCAAGTCGTCTGCAGATCTGCTCAGTAGATATTCGAGCTGTAGACACTTCGGATATTCTTTAACCAGAGTTAACCAAAAGAAACGAGATTCATGGAACGGGTAAGTGGTTATGTTGATCAGTAAGTACCTACAAGCAGGTTGAGTTGCTCTGCTCAATGAAGGTCGTGGGAATATCTAGACCGGCCTTTGCCGCGCGCTCCGTTCTGATTCTTGTCTGTTTCTGTGAGTCTTCGATTGGACTTCAACACTTTTAGGTAAGTAACCGTTTCTGCTTATGCGTACGCACGATAAACCGAATAGTGTCCAGGATTCTCTCAGAGAGTACAAGGCTACGTAGATGACTAAACAAGTTGGGTTTGCATTGGGTCTTACTCCTCATGCCAAAAGGCCATGGAGCATATTTACAGCCTTTGTGCTTGTAAAATTGACCATGAAGTGCGCGAGAATTACCGCATATCAGACGGAGTTGCTTTGTATTCACTTGTTTTTGAAGTTGAAGTATCAAATGTTCTTGTGTTATCGTCCTCCGTATGCACACAGTAACACCGGAAGCCGGCCTAGGTGTTGCCAAATCTACTACGTTACCGAAGTCAATCAGGAAATTACCACCGGAGGTCTTCAGCATCATTTTCTCTATCTTCAGCAACGACAAAGATCAACTGGCCACATTCAGCCTTGTCTGCAAGGCCTGGTTACCGCTATGTCGTCGACCCCTCTTCTCTGAAATGGAATACTGCGCGAGTTTTGTCCGGTTTCCACTGTGCTCACCACATGCAGCGTGCACAATTGCTCCACATATACGCACGGTTATGCTCACAGGTTATGCCTTCGGGCAGGAAGAAAACATGAGATTTCGGACTTCGTCGCATGCCTTCCAAATGTTACTTCTCTCCGCGTCGAGAAAATGGGCCTGGATTTCATTATGGGGCACCCTGCATTCACATCGAAAGTTCGTATTTCGAAGATTGCGTCTATTGAATCTTCTCCTTCTCTCGCTTCACTGTTCTTCATTCACTATACTCACCTAATTCTTGGACTCATTTTCTTTTTCACAGGAGCTCACCCTTGATACGGAATCATGGAATACGGTGACAATCAGCACCACAATTAACAACGGATCTCTTCCGTGCTCACCTTTGAGGCAGTCAACATTGAGGGAGTTGTCCATTGAAATTTATATATCAGTCTTTGACTGGCTATTGTATGGAGCGATATCGAAATCTCCTATCTCGGGGTGCGATGCTATATTCCGATGTCCGTTTTTTGATCGCAAGACCTTGTCTGTTCCCGATATTCTGCCACAAGGAGCCGACCTCGGAATAATCCTGGTCAGTGCCGGTGAGACGTTGAAACATTTGGAGATAGGCATCTTGATCCCTGATTTCAATGACCGCATTCATCACGATGAGTACCATTTTCTAAGGATTGAGATCCCAATCTTCACTCCTACTGGCAGTTCTAGTCGATTCTACTTACCCTCTCTCGAAATACAAGACTGAAGACGATAACTATCAATTAGATTACACCTTTTCAGTTTCCGTCTCGTCATGAACCAACCTTGACAAGCTCACCATTAAGATGGATTTCTGACCTCCTTTCGACCGTCCATACTGGTAGTGTTCAGATGGTCGAAATGAAGGTCTGGCTCAGTGCTGGAGATCAATTGAATATCCTTCCGTGGAAAGCTCTAAACACCAGCCTTACAGACAGACATAGATATCCACAAATTAGTCTTCAATATCTCAGGAGTTTGTGGAATAGAGAGAAACCTGATTGCGAGCTGGTTTACCAGGCGCCTGACTTCCGATCCTGTCAAGACCGAACTAGAGTATAATATCGCCTTATAAGGCTTCACATATTCCTTTTTGGTGTTGTTGATAATCTGATGATCATTTCATTTGGCTTGGCCACTTGGCCTTCTTTCATCTTACTGTACGCATGTCTGTTCTACTTGCCTTTTGAACGTGTATATGCAGATCATGTGGGGTATTGGAGAGATATCGATTTTCTCTGATATATATATATATATATATATATGGCTAGTTTATCTTCGTAAATAGAACTTTGGCTGCTGTAAAGAAAGTTCCTTCTGCGGTTAAATGCCTTATTGTTGTCCCGTATCTTCAATAGCTGCTGCTATCTACGTACGCCACCAATGTATTCATGGCAGAAACCATTTCTGTATGCCTGGTAATCCATAAGAATAACCTCAGAGCTTCAGATGTTTCAGTACTGACGAATCATATTAGCCAACACAAACCCTTTGGGTGGTGATATTTTTGAAGAATTTTACGTTGGTATTACTCCCGCGGTGTAAAGCATGAAGATGAGAGACGTAGAATCCGTACGCAGTAGAAGTCCAGCATATACTGAGGTACATTGGGGCTGAACTCAATTTAAATTGAAAGCTAATAATTGTCTTGCTTTCGGGCCAACAATGTTGCTTCCTGATTTGAATCCCATGAATTACATCATTCAATGACATCGGTACGCCGTTGGCTGTGCTTGGCTGAATTCAAGGCAGTCTTGAACGTTCACTGCAAGCTCGCAGGAGGTAGAGAGATGTAAAGACGATGAAATGAATGAAATCTCGATCAGGATCTGAAATCTAAGGATTGCACCAGTGGAATCCAGGTCAGAGGCTTATTATAAGATGATAACGGCAGATCGACGCAGTGGTATAATTGCAAACCTGCGCACCTCTGATTTCTTACTTCCCCGTTATTTGGACCTTATCGCGTCAGCAGAGGGACGACAAAGGGGTATCGGGGACAACTCTATCATTGCTGATCACATCTGCAAACAGACAAAACTTTATCTTTATCTAGTAGGCAAATATATATTGAGAATTGATAACAAATATACAGAAAGACTGAGAGGATTGTCATTATTGGGGTTAAGGGAAGAATTAAATGGCGTGGAGTGTCGACATCCTACCTCCTGTGGCACGGGCTATACATCAGTCGATGCCTTCCCCAGAGTACTGATACCGAGCCTCGCATATATAGCACGGCGGGCTTACATATCAAAGTATGGCGTATAGTCAATGCTGAAAGCATAGCCTTAAATATCTTAAAAATCCGTGCTCTTTATGATAAGAGTGGGAAGGACAACCGTAACATGCAGGTAGCTATTATTCCTCCAAAACCGCCGACATCATATGTTCAGTTCTAGCCTGTAGAGGCGGGGACCTTGTAGTTGGCATATCTCAGCACTCTCGGATAACTGTCCCAAGAATAGCTTTTACCGCATTGACGTTCTGTATTCCGCCTTTGGTTTATGCATGTGCTGGAGAACCCACTTCCACGTTTCTCTTTGGTCATCCCATGAGAGAATCGACAAGGCTTAAAATCGTCGAGCAACGTGGGACATATAAAAAGGTATGGTATCCGAATACAGAGGCTCAATATATATCCTAGCTTTCTAGCCTGGTAGGAGCTTTAGTGGCTAATTCCTAGAGTGGCCATATCTACCCATCTCGATCTCGTTAGCCAGGCGGACGCAGTATGCTTGTCATTGGATAATTGACTGCGGTGCTTAGAATCGACTTCGATATACCACGACCATAACCTTATGCTTTATCGTTTCGCGACTCCACCGGTGTCCGATAGCTTGAGTTAACTGAAATTATCGCGGCACTATTTCCCCCGAAGCTAGCCTCCTCGGTGTGCTTGTGAATCATCAATGCGTCCGAGAATTTTATACCAATTAAAGGAATTTTCGGCTGGCTAAAACAAGCGCCCGTATTTACGGTGCAACCACGTTGCTGACAAAACTCTCGCTTCAGAGCATAGATAGAGCAATTGGCCCAAGTGTTCCTTTGCGTATCGGATACAAGATACCTGTCAGTCAATGTGGAAGTATCCAGTGTTAAGGAAACTAACATAAGCTTAGATTTCTATCCAAGAAATATTCGTCTGGAAGCTTCCGCCCAACCCGACATAGGGTTCACACAGGTATCTAAAAGTGACGCTTTCATCTGCGGGAGGTAAAGATCTGCCTTGATTGTTCAAACCATCCTTGTAAGGTTTGACGACAGCAAGATAGATAACTTTGTAGTATTTAGCCTGTCTTTCCAAGATATTGCCCTGAAAACCCCTGCATGACGATGAGACCCCGGTAATATCTAGAATCGACCACGGAAACGCCGTTGAGGGGGAAGGGGAGTGGAGGTGTTCTCTTAGTCGTATCGGGTACATGCAACCTTCTGGTGCAACTATACTCGATGTACAGGCTGAAGGGTGACAATGATTGTGGCGCTACCTTTCCAATGCTTTCTTGGAAGGTTGAAGGTAACATAGTATCCTCTTAGTCGCAGAGTAGTAAGGGTCAGACTTTCATATCCGAGAGCGTATGTTTCTGAATATGAGTGTTAGTGATTGTCGTGGTAGTCAATGATACTTCCCGAGTGTTCAATAGCAAGGGGTACCGGTGACGTCCAGCGTTCCGATAGCACTTCTGCGAGTAAGCTCCGCCCTCCAGTAAGTTACAATGTGGCAGTGAGGAGTATTTCTCTGGTTTATTGTTACTAGCGCTGCCAGCGAGTTTCAAGTCAAGAAAGATGACGCCTGTTCGTCGGTAGGCAAGGCTGCTGCAAGTAGCCAAGTCAAGGCCGCTGTCATCAATGTTTTGATATCCTCGATTTCGGACTCTCGAAGTTATTAGAACTAAGCAGATAGAATCGAATCGACGCGGCTTACCTCGTGATTCTTGAAGCTTTAAAGACGACACACAGCAGATTCAAGGAATTTTGCAAAAAGCGAAACGCCAATATTTCTGTGATGGAAAGATGCCAAGCGTCAGAACTGACCGTGGGCGTCATTCTGCTGATTCAGCATACGCCACGTCGTGACCCTCCCTGACACGTTAGAGTTGTCTTGCACCAGCCTTTTTCTCGACTTCCACCTTCCACCCGCAATGTCGTCGAGAATCAACATTGCTCGCCCACAGACCAACTACAACGCTGACCCAAATGGTCTCTCAAACTCCCGCCCGTCTTCGGGGTACAGAGCGGCGGACCCAGACGACCCGCTTGAGAAGCTTCGCGCGCTCAGCAAACAAGTCGAGGACAATGTCGAAATCTAC
Organism: Pholiota microspora; assembly: GCA_003314615.1. Lineage (NCBI taxonomy): Eukaryota > Fungi > Basidiomycota > Agaricomycetes > Agaricales > Strophariaceae > Pholiota > Pholiota microspora. Next base: position 16,146 of record QFFD01001667.1, read on the forward strand.
TCCCAACCTTTGAAGCCCCATTTGCCGGCAATTGGTCGTTTCCTGATTGTAGTCACTTTCCTGGAGGATGCGCTTCGAATCATGACTCAATGGAGTGATCAGATTTGGTACTTGCAATCGTGCGTCGAACCTTGTTGCATTTAGGGCAATAGCAGTACTGAATGAATACAGACACCGCCATTTCCCTTGGGGGCTCTCACATACTTTCCTTATCCTCAACGTCGTTGTGAGTATATTATTGCTGTCACATTTGCAAATAGGCCGCTTATGACGGTAATATTCAGGTTATGCTTGTTGGCTCTGGTGCGGTCATCCTCAAAAAACACACTGAATACGCCGTTGGTGGTCTTCTGGGTGTTGTCGTAGTGCAAGGATTCGGATACGGTCTCATTTTCGACCTTAATTTCTTCCTGCGCAATCTCAGTGTCATCGGCGGTCTATTTATGGTGTTCAGCGATTCGATGGTATCACGAAGAGCCATCTTTGCTGGTCTTCCTAGCATCAGCGAAACTGACCGCAAGAAATAGTACGAACTCCGCCTTTGTTAATTGAGCGACACAGACTAACTCCGAAACCTCCAGTTTCCTCCTTGCTGGCCGTGTGTTGCTTATCTTCCTCTTCTTGGGCTTCATGCTCCAAGGTCAATGGGGTATCATGCGAGTCCTTGTTTCCATCATTGGATTTGCTGCGTGCATCATGGTTGCTGTTGGCTTCAAGGCCAAATGGTCGGCTTCGTTTCTAGTCATCGTACTGAGTATCTTCAACGTGTTCGCCAACAACTGGTGGTCCGTACATTCGGCGCATCCCACGCGCGATTTCTTAAAGTAAGCCAAACTATTATGCCGCGGCATTGTGGGTTGCTAATAATTGCACAGATATGATTTCTTCCAGACCCTTTGTTCGTGGTATCTCTTTTCTCTTTTTCGCTCATTTATTAATTGCATTGTCATTTTAGCTATCGTCGGCGGTCTTATCCTGCTGGTGAACATGGGTCCAGGTGAGTTTGAACTATAATATCCCAGAACATTCTCTCACGCATTCGCACAGGCGGCCTGTCTGTGGACGAGAAAAAGAAGAATTATTAAGATTCTGAATAATCTACTATTACCCATGGATGATACTGAGCCCTGAAATTATTGCCTTGTCCGATATTTCACTCCATGGGCTAGGTGCAAGATCCTTCTTGCCACGCTCTATTGTATACAGGCTGTATCTTCCAGCAAAATATCTTCGATCTCATACCCGTTCAGGAACATATAAGCCTTTTTGGCTGCCAGCCTCAGTAACGGGGAATGAACACGTAGTCTGAGAACGGAATAAGGTGTGCACGACATTCCGGTAATTTCTTGTGAAAAGCTGTTGTCTATCCCGAATAGCCACGTATACTTGACTGGAGCTCCGAGATACAAGGATGGTCTGAGGCTCCGTTGATAAATTGGTGTTTCTCGCGAAAAAGTCAATCCACTTGTGAATTTTTGGACTGAATTGTGTAGTCCCTGTGAAAGGGAGAATATTTCTAACCTGTGATCAGTAAGTACCTGGCAGTCGTCTTTTGAAATGCAAGAAATCCAGGAGCTTTATATGCTTACTAAAGCGATCTTATCTATTACCAAAAGTAGATGTTATTGAGATCACATGATCTGAAAAATGTCGACTTCTCAGCTTTTGATTCTACAAGTTACTCTCATCCTCGTTCATTTCTCTATCCTGTTTACCTAGTGCAGGAGGCTCAAGCTTACCGGAAGGACCGCGTTCTTCGTCTTACTCTTCCAATTTTCTCTACCCAGAATGACCGCAGACGTTACCAACGTCAGAGTCTACACCGTCAATGGAGCAGCTGCCGGTTCATCTTCATCACTACCTGACTGGCTCACTCGGAAACGAGCAGCAACTGGGAAGAACAAGAAGCGAATTGTAAAGGAACATCTGGAAGGAACAATCGAGCTCATCCAGGGATTCGAGTTTCCCGAGGCAAGCAATCGCGTAAAGACAACGCGGGATGGTCACCATGTTATAGCTACTGGGACGTATAAACCACAAATGCGGGTCTGGGATTTGGACCAGCTGTCGCTGAAATTTGAACGGCATTCGGATGCGGAGAATGTTGACTTTGTTGTGCGTGAGTTTGTTTACTGTTTCGAAGAGCTGAAGGCGCCCAAGCTTCAGTGTGAAACTCATCCTTGTTCTATGTTTATTTTTTGGCGTAGATTCTATCCGACGATTGGACAAAGACGGTACACCTACAAAACGATCGAACTATTGAACTACATACTCAAGGAGGATTCCACTACCGCACAAGAATACCCCGGTTTGGTCGATCACTGGCATATCATTTCCCCTCATGCGATGCATACCTCTCGGCCTCAGGAAACGAGATTTATCGCCTCAATCTAGACCAAGGACGATTTTTGAATCCCCTCATTCTTGACGAAGGTGATGATGGTGAGATTCTTGGAGTCAATGTAGTCGACATCAACCCCGTTCACCACCTACTTGCTTTCGGCGTCGACGGCAACGGTACAACACAGTTTTGGGATCCTCGCTCTCGAACATGCGTGGGTACTTTACGACTACCAAGGGACAGACTCATGCCGATCAGCTCTGCCTCTGAAAATCTGAGCGTGACTGCCATTGCTTCAAGAGTGGATGGCCTGTCGTATGCCATCGGTACGTCGACGGGTCATACACTTCTGTACGATATTCGTGCAGCAAAACCTTTCGCCATGAAGGATCAAGGATACGGACTACCTGTCAAAAATGTTACATGGATTGAAGGAGGAAGCCGCATGGCAGGCGATGGAATGGTACTGAGTTCTGATAAAAAGGTCGTCAAAATCTGGGACCGAAACGACGTACGCAACAATATCAATTTCGCGGGCACTATATTGACGTATTCTCTAGCCTGCTTCCAACTTTGCTTCGATAACCCCTTCTACTGACCTCAACGACGTTCACCATGTTCCTGGCAGCGGTCTGATTATGTCGGCCAACGAAGGAATCCAAATGTGCACATATTTTATTCCCCAACTCGGCCCAGCACCTCGGTGGGCCAGCTTCCTGGAAAACATTACCGAAGAAATGGAAGACCAAACTACACGCTCCGTGTACGAGGATTACAAGTTCGTCGAACGAACGGAACTTCAAACGTTTGTCATTCTCTACATGTCTAATGGATAATCAAATACTAATATATCTGTTCCGAAAGCTTGGGGCTCGACCATCTTATTGGAACCCCTGCGCTCAAGCCTTACATGCATGGTTACTTCCTTTCGCTCAAACTTTACGACACTGCTCGTGTCATTGCCAATCCCTTCGCGTATGAGGAACATCGCGAGAAACTGGTACGCGACAAGATGGAGAAGGAAGCTGAGACGCGGATTCGCGCCAAGAAGGTGCCTGGTGTCAAGGTCAACAAAGCGCTTGCTGAAAAGGTTTTCAGAGACGAGGAGAAGGCTAAGCTCCGGGCGGAGAGGAAAAGCAAACACAAGTCCGCTGACGCTGACACCATGGACGTGGATCTTGGAACAGCAAAGGAGGGCACAGCAAGGCCGAATATTCTATCAGACCCTCGTTTCTCCAAGGTTTTTGAAGATCCTGCGTTCGCGATCGATGAGAGCTCGAGAGAATATGCACTTCTCAACCCGTCGTCTGTTGCGCAGACTAGCATACCGCGTGGTAGGACTGCGGTCGAGGAAGAGGAAGGGAAGAGCGACAAGCCGTCAAGCGACGGCCTCGGAAGCGATGAAGAGAGCGAGGGTGAAGCTAGCGACGCATCTAGTGACAGTAGTGCCGAGGGAGGTTCGTCGCCTTTCATATGTTTTCTCTGCCATCAAAACCTGATTTTTTTTATCCAGAGCTTACAAGTTTCGACCCTCGATCCAACCCAGGGCAGCGCAATTTCCGCGCGGAAGAAGCCTACGCACGAGAAAAAGCAGAAAACCGAAAATCATGGACCTCCAAAAAGAAAATCAATATGGTCCCCATCCGGCCTCAGAGTGGGCGTTCATCATCGCAGAATTTTGGGGACAAGTCTGCGACTTTTGGGCAGCGTCGTGCTCCATTTTCTGCCAAGAAATCTGGAGCTGTAAGAAAATCTCGTGGAGATGAAGATGCTCCGATGGAGATAAGTTGGGTACCCTCATCGTCGACTCATGATCTGCAAGAAGATGCAGATGGAAAGAGGTCAAAAGATCAAACGCGTAGGAAAGGAATTGAGTCTTTTGGCGCTGGTTTGGAGAAGGGCATTGAAGAGAATGCAAACATCGCGGAATCGGAGCGACAAGGAAGGACACACCGTAGAAAAGGAATACGAAGCGGAAGCAAAAACGTATTTCGACGCATCGACGGTTAACCGCTGTTCTTTTTATCTTGATTTTATGTTCTGATACATATATCGCCCATATATCGAATGACCATCGATGTTTTATCGGGCAAATGTGACTTCTTCCGAGAACAACAACGACACGTAGCCATGGACCATCGGATTTGTGGCGTTTATGCAGCTATGCAGGTACATATCTACCTTGCATATTGCATGAGATCATTGTCGGGGAACACCTGTGATTGAGTTAATCGAAGATTGCTCGCATGCAGTGGTCTATGTACAATGTGAAGTAGCATTGCTTCTGTGATCACTGATTAAGGCCGCAACGCCACTTTACAAGCACTCTTGCTGTTCATTTTCGCCAGTGCTTTGTCAAAATTTCGAATGGAGAAAACGTCTGTTACCTGTGAAGAGAAAGGCGCCGAAGTTAGAACACAATTTGAATGATATTGGGCTCGAGGTCGAGAAAAAATGAACACTTTCCATTCCTTTAACTTTGATCTTTCCACTGTCGAGATAAGCAACGGCACGAGGGAAGCAATGTGTTTGTGCGAATGAGCCAATGATCTACTTTTTCATGAATACTGGAGCCCCATGGTATTGTGAATCCTGAAATAAGCGCACCTTGATTTCGTCTTGAAATATTTTTGCGGGGGACCAATGGACCAAGTCGCTGTTGGAGTACACGCCGTATATCATGAGGGAACCTCCTCTACGGACGAAGCCTAATGACTCATTGGCAACCTTCTCCGACCCAGTCGCTTCAATCTAATAATTCCCATTAGTACGGTATATGTCAATGAATTCAAAAAGAGAAATAAAGAATTAGACAAGGTTCTCACAACGACGTCGAAACCATGTTTATAATCTTCTTTCATCTTAGCCCATTGCAACGCAGGATCGTCGCGGTCAAATTCGATATACTCGTCACCCGCATCGAGCTCACGAGCTATTTGGGTCTTTATCCCCTTATTGGCGGCAATGACAACCTTGGATGCTCCGTTGAGTTTCAATAATTGCGCTAGCATAAGACCTGCAGGCAAATTTATATCCAGTAATAGTTAAATTTTGAGGAAGAATGGCGCTGACTGACCAGTAGGACCAGCTCCGAGCACCAGGGCCTCAATTCCGACGGGGGGATTCAACCTATCCATGCCATGAATCGCACACGATGCAGGTTCCACCAGGGTTGCTTCTTCGTCCGTGAGATTCGTGATCTTGTAAAGTTTTTTGCTTTGTCTGAAAATCCTCGCAAGGTTAGGATTGTGCTGTCCGTCAAGAAAACTCGGATTAGTGAAAAGCAAGCATGACGCACATGGCGACATATTCTGCAAATCCGCCTGCCATTGTAACCCCGAGACTCTCGAAATTCTCGCAAAGCACATGCTGTCCGCGGCGACAATAGAAGCAGTGCTCGCACTTACAAAAGATAAACGTGTACAGCGATGCAGAGATGAATTGTAATACATCAATATGGAACTTTGAGTTAGAGGCGGAAATCTCACGAGTATGGCATTATCTGCGACGCAACGATCTCCGACTGTAAAGCCTTCCACGGCTTCACCCACTTGCGAAATAACTCCGACAATTTCATGTCCAGGGATGAGCTTGAATTATGATATAAGCGCGGTTCAAAGTTTATCGAGAATCGAGGCGAACTTACAGGAAATTTGCCGATAAATTCTCCCTTGTAAATGAAGTCAGAGTCTGAATATCTGGCGCGTCGTGGACGTGTAAGCGGAGACACGAACTTCGGCCAAGTGCTGATCAGTTCCGCATATTCCACAGCATGTTACTGATTGAAAGTTCATATAGCAAGCTCATTAGTAATGATGCGTGCTGCTTAAGTATGAAAGGGCACATACCTTTTAGGAGGGCTTGATCAGGCTTGATCTGCGGGACAGGGACTGTAATGATATCCAATTCTCGTGGCTACACATTGCAGAATTGGGCACAATAAATTTAGTTCTCAGATACTACTGCATCAATACGTACTGCATGATAGCAAACAGCATCCATGGTACTATGAGGCGCCATTCTGTAAAGGAGGTAAGTTGAGTCTAGTGTGCCTTGGACATTTGTTCACGTTTTGTTATCGCACCTGTGTATGGAAGATGAAGATAGCGAGAGAGGAGTCAACGGACCATCGATCTGCGATTGCGAATTAAGACTGAAAGAATATCCATTTGAATGCGCTATTGTGGGAATGAGAGGTCCCATGCCACTCACGGTCCGCCCGAAAATGTTGTAGCCTCGCAGGCCTCATGATGTATCGCAGAGTCGAAACATCATCGCGACAAAGGCGCTGTGTAGGACACTATCTGTTATGCTACCGTAAAAGAAATTTCTTGACTTGACCATTCATTTCTGACTCATAAAGAGCAAACATAGGAGCTCTGTGATAATTTTGAACGTGAACAACAATGATTCTACTAAGTCATAAATCAGATAATTGAGTTCTGGGGAAATCTCAGCACTTACCTATACATGAACGACAAGTCGTAGTCCTGAAAAGTTTGTAATTCAATGGTCGCTTCAAGATAGCTTCGAGTCAGTTGAAAACAACTTCACAATTGCTCTCAAGTTGCTCGCGCTCCAGGAAGTTCGCCACGAGCTACGTTTTCTTGCATCCCAATCATACAAACGGCATGAGAAGATTCAGTCATGTTACGTCATTTGTTTGATGGATCAACGCTGCCAGTTCACAAAAGAGCTCAAGATGAAGAGGACGACAAGAATTTGAAGAAACAGAATTCAAAATTCGGCGCTGTCACGTGACCTTGAATCTAATCTATAAATTGAAATTTCGGCTTTTCTCGCATTTCGAAAAAAGTTATGACTCGAATATCCTTTCCTCACGACGACTATGGCGGGCGAGCGCTTGAATAGAGTCCTAGCCAGACTCCAAAATCTCCCATCCATCTCACTCCCAACGGATTACCCGAGGCCAACTGGGACGAACAAGTTTATCGAATCTGTGCACTCCGCACAACTGTCCGAAAATGTTTCTCTCAGTCTTTTAAAACTAGTTCTATATACGGAGGACGACGCAGAAGAAGATGAAGAGGCCGAATCGCAGGTCAACCGACCATCTACATTTCATCTTGTTCTCGCCGCGTTCACGGTCCTTTTGCATCGGTATACGGGGGACACCGATATTGTTGTAGGATCTTCATCTGCATCGGCACGGGAGCCTCTGATTCTCAGATTTCCAGTCGACCCCTTGGATCCATACTGGGCAATCGTACGACGCGTCCAACAAATTGAGAGCGAAGCCGAGGCCGACGCTCTTCCTTACGACCTTATTACGCGCGCATTAAACAAGGACAAGGAAGACGGACACGACGCACCTCTCTTCCGAGTTCGATTCTTTGACGAAACGGACAAGCCTGCTGACGGATTTATTGGGTCTACCAATGCGACTTCAGATCTCACTGTTTTCATAACAAGGCAGCCTACTACGACGCGTACATCGCTCGCCTCGATCTCCCTGCGCGTTGTTTATAATTCTCTACTTTTTACATCGACGCGGATAACTACATTCATCGATCAACTTTCCGTATTACTGCGCAAAGTAGCGTCCAACCCCTTGGCTCCTGTGGGCGCTGTGCCTCTATTGACTCCGAGCCAAAAAGCTAAACTTCCAGACCCGACCGCCGACCTTGACTGGTGTGGATGGAAAGGCGCTATCACTGACGTCTTTTCGCGAAATGCGCGTCAACACCCAGACAGACCTTGCGTCATACAAAATCTACCATCCAAGACCGCCGACGGAACACAAGAAAAGGCAGTCTATACATATAGTGCCGTTCTTCATGCATCTAATGTCCTCGCACATCACCTTATCAAGAACGGCATTCAGCGCGAGGAAGTCGTGATGGTCTATGCCCACCGGAGCGTGGATCTTGTGATAGCCGTCTTAGCTGTATTGAAAGCAGGAGCAACATTTTCTGTCATCGGTATGTGCCGTTAGCTCCTGCTGATCCAAGAGCTGATGCGTACTTCAAGATCCCGCATACCCCGCATCTCGTCAGATCATCTACCTTCGTGTTGCGCAACCTCGGGGCCTTGTGGTTCTGAAGGGCGCCGGAACAATCGGTGCTTCTGTACGCGAATTCCTTTCGGAGGAGTTGAAGATCAAGATAGAAGTTCCTGCTCTTGAAGTCTTTCCCAATGGACACATCGTTGGAGGGCTGAACAGTGAAGGTGAAGACGTCCTCAAAATCCATACGACCCTTGGTGCGACAGATCCCAATGTTGTACTCGGCCCCGATAGCGTCGGTACGCTCTCCTTCACCAGTGGAAGCACTGGGATTCCAAAGGGCGTTCGTGGTCGCCACTTTAGTTTGACTCACTTCTTTCCGTGGATGGGCCAGCGCTTCGGTTTGAACGAGACCTCCAAGTTTACCATGCTCAGCGGAATTGCCCATGATCCCATCCAACGAGACAGTCAGTCCTATTCCGATACAACAGTCACTTAAATCAATCTGACAATATACAGTGTTCACGCCTCTTTTCCTTGGAGCACAGCTTCATATCCCTACCTCAGATGATATTGGTACCCCTGGACGTCTGGCGGAATGGATGGCAGACAGCGAAGTCACCGTCACTCACTTAACTCCAGCTATGGGCCAGCTGCTATCTGCTCAAGCGACGCGCCAAATCCCCACCCTCTTCAACGCTTTCTTCGTCGGAGATGTACTCACCAAACGCGACTGTCTCCGCCTCCAAGCTCTTGCTGCCAACGTCCGCATCATCAACATGTACGGGACAACCGAAACCCAGCGTGCAGTGTCGTATTTCGCTATTCCGCCTGTGTCGCAGGATTCGACGTTCCTTGCCACTCAGAAAGACATTATACCCGCTGGAGAAGGAATGATCGACGTCCAATTGCTTGTGGTGAATAGGAATGATCGGAACATCCCCTGCGCCGTCGGTGAAGTCGGCGAGATCTATGTGCGCTCAGGCGGTCTGGCAGAAGGCTATCTCGACGAAGATGCCAGTGCCGAGAAGTTCGTAAACAACTGGTTCTCTGCAAAATCGCCTCCAAGGAAGGATACCATCCTTCACCCGGATGAACGTCTCGCGGGTCCGGAGTCACTTTATTGGAAGGGTATTCGCGATCGCATGTACCGCTCAGGAGATTTGGGACGCTATCTCCCCAACGGCATCGTCGAGTGCACCGGACGTGCTGATGATCAAGTCAAAATTCGCGGTTTCCGGATCGAACTTGGAGAGATCGATACGCATCTCAGCCAGCATGCCCTTGTACGCGAAAACGTCACTTTGGTCAGGAGAGACAAGGACGAGGAGAAAATCCTTGTCAGCTACTTCGTGCCGCTGGATGATCCCAGTTTGGCAGCGTACGCAAGTGAGATTGAAGACGACGAAGATACGAAGGGGCTCATGCGAGGTATGAAGAGATATCGTCGTCTGATCAAGGATATTCGCGAACATCTCAAGAAGAAGCTACCGAGTTACAGCATTCCTACGCGTATGTGTTTTCCTTCTTGACTTAATTTGTGGGCTCAATTTTGCGTCCTCTAGTGTTTGTCCCTCTGTCCCGTATGCCTTTGAACCCCAATGGAAAGATCGACAAGCCTGCCCTTCCATTCCCCGACACCGCCCAAGCATCGTTCACTGGCGCCGCTCAGACCGCAACTGGAATGAGCTCTACCGAAATCACCATGCAGAGTATCTGGTCTGCCATTCTCCCCAACGCCCCTAAGCCTATCCCCTCAGACGAGAGCTTCTTCGATCTCGGTGGCCACTCCATTCTGGCTACCAGGCTTATTTTCGAGATTCGCAAGGTGTTTGTTATCGATGCGCCACTGGGCTTGATTTTCGAACAACCGACAATTGCTGGACTAGTTGAGGCTGTGGATGCGTTGCACAATGGGGATCTTGGATTTGTGTACAGGAGGCCTGATGGTGCAGATGGTGCTAACGCGTCTGGTGTGGACACGAAGAAGGCTTCTGTCGTTGTAGGATATGGTGAAGACTACGTCGCATTGCTGGACGAACTGCAGCCCTCGTATCCTGCTATTCCTGCCGATTTCAACGATCACCCGATTATTGTGTTCTTAACTGGTGCAACTGGATTCCTTGGTGCTTTCGTTTTGTACGATTTACTGTCTCGCAAGGAGAGAGTCAAGAAAGTCATCTGTCTCGTTCGTGGTAAGACGCAACAGCAAGGTCTTGACCGTCTCAAGGAAGGCTCTACTGATAGAGGGGTCTGGGCTGATGAATGGGTGTCAAGTGGCCGCCTTGAAGTCGTGACTGGCGATTTGGGTCTGGACAACTTTGGCCTGGATGGAGAGAGTTGGGCGCGAATTGCGACCGAGGCCGATGCGGTGATACATAACGGCGCTCTGGTGAGTATCAATTCTGGATATCTCATATCTGCTTGTGCTCACGAAGCCTCACAAATAGGTGCATTGGGTTTTCCCCTACGAGAAGCTGCGTTTGCCCAATGTTCTTGGTACTATCACTGCCATCAACCTTGCATCGACGGGCAAACCTAAAGTTTTCGTTTTCGTGTCATCTACATCCGCCCTCGATACCGATCACTATGTCCAACTTTCTGAATCTCTCGCACGTACTGGTTCGGAGCTCAAGGGTGTGCCCGAGAGCGACGACCTCGAAGGAGCGAAATCAGCCTTGAAGACAGGGTATGGACAGTCCAAATGGGTATCAGAAAAATTGCTGTTTGAGGCCGGCAAGCGAGGGTTGCGAGGACACATTGTTCGACCTGGTTACGTTGTGGGTGATTCTCACTCTGCTGGTGAGTCAATTCTTTACGATATCAGATCTCCGTTGACATTATGTTTTTAGTCACCAATACAGACGACTTCATTTGGAGAATGGTCAAGGGATGCATTCAACTCGGCCTTGTTCCAGATATTAACAATACCATCAACATGGTACCCGTTGATCATGTTGCACGGTGCACAACTTTGGCTGCAATCGCGCCTCTACCCATTGCACCACTTTCTGTGCTGCACATCACAGCGCGCCCTCCTCCAACATTCAACGGCATGTTGTCTTCGCTGATAACATACGGCTTCCCAACAGAACCTTGCGAGTATCTCGTCTGGCGTCGCAGACTTGAACAACACGTCATGGAGGTCGGAGACAACGCGCTTTTCCCTTTGTTGCACTTCGTGCTGGATGACCTGCCCACAAGTACCAAATCCCCTGAGTTAGACGATTGTAACACGAGGGCCCTTCTTCAGCAGGCTGGTGATGCTCTGAGCTCCACCGTAGACGAGTCGTTAATGGGACTATACCTTGCTTGGCTGGTGGCAGCCGACTTCCTCCCCGCACCATCCCTCCCGTCCCCTCAAAAGTCCCTCCCGATTCTGTCGAACACCGGGACCATTAAAGCCGCTGGCCGCACTGGCGTGTAGCGTCCGCTTTAGAAAGATACTTCTTGGAAATGTGAACGAATGCTGTATAATACCATAATATCTTTTCTTACATTGGCAGTATTATGTGTTTTCCTGCTACGATGCGCCGCAGTCATGATACATTTTCCGAGAGCCCTTGCAAGTGAGTATGTTGAATACAAGAGTACATTTCATGATCTTGTGTGTGATCCAAGTATAAACATCAAATTCCGATAAATAACGTTACAATGCCGATTCATGTGTATGATGTAGATTTTGTGTGGTGAAACGGACGTTTGGGGTCTTTAGGAGCACGGTCAGTCAGACATCATGCTCCAGGAAGAGGATCCACTAGATCCACTGCGGGTTCCACAAGTCTTTTTTGAAGTAGGTGAGATTTCAGCACTGGAGGTTCCAACAGAAGGAACAACGCGCATTTGCGTAGATGGCCCGGGTTCGGCTACCTCCCAATCGCTGTCTAACGCACTGCTGACTGAGAAGCCTGAGCTACTTGCGCCCTGTTGACTCGAGGCGGCGCTGATCTTCCTTCTTTTCGACGAACTTGCGGACGAGTGTACGACCGATGATGTATCCATCAGTTCGCTACCTCTCTCAGATTCAGTGGCATGGCTTGCAGCAGAGGATATCCGTTCCCGTATAGTTTCGATGCTGCTGCTGCGCTTCAAGCCTGACCTTTCCTCGAGTCTTATCAGGTCGTCGCATTCCTTCTGGTGGCGTGCAAAAACTTCATCCCAAAGGGATTTAGGGCGCAGGCGGACAGCGGAACCGGTGTTATTCTTGTCGTAGACCCAGTCTGTTGCGAGCATGGCGAAATAGGTGACATCTTTCCATTCGCATGCGACAGAGCTGAAAAATGCACGGCGGCGAACGCCCTCATTTCGAAAACCACTGTTCAGAATAGCTGTTGTTAGAAACGATACATGTTGTAGGATAACAACACAGCACGTACGCTCCTGCCAGGAGTTCAAGGCTATACAGCTTGTCTGGATTTTCGACAATAATAGACTGCAGGCGGCGACAATCGGGATCTGTGAAAGCCAGATCGACGACTTGGGTAGCGGCGTCGACGAGGCAGTCCTTGCCACGATGCTCTGGAATAACGTATAACCCCAGACTGCATTCTCCCATGTGTAGAGGGTCCAAATATGTCTGGGAAGTCCAGAGATAGATGAGCCCAATCGGCTCCAACCTCTTCGTTGGCTCACCAGGTGGCGGCGATGGGTTTCTGCGCTGCCTTGCTTTCTGCCTTGCTTTCTGCCTTTCGTACTGCCTGATAGTTCTCATGCGCAGCTCGTCCTGGAGCCTGGCTGCTGATTCGTTGATAGCTTGTACATTGGGGTCCATTGGAACGTCTGCCGGTGGTGAGGCAAGGCTGAGGTGCAAACCGGGTTCCCCGCGCCTTGAACCATTCTGCTCGTACGGAGGAGACGTGCTTATATCACTGAGTACGAATTCGCGGACTCTGTCTTCCGGAACATCAATGCCATCCAGATCAAAGTCGTCCTCTGGCCAGTTGATTAGATATGCTTTTTCATGGTCGTCCCTTTGGAACACGCGAGCGGAGAGCCTAGGGTGCATGGGCGATGCACCGTCCATAGCACGGCTTGAAGTTCCACCATTGACGGGTTCAACCGAATCTTGCTCAAGCTGGGACATATAAGCTTCTCTCCAGAGCAGGACCTTCTCCTGTTCTGACATGACAGGGACTGTGTTGGTGCTAGGGATTTCGTCTGCTGTTCCGCGACGCCTGGTATGATTGCTCGATACGCTGAGCGTGGTCGATCCTGGCGGGGTCTGGATGGAGTTTTATCAATTATATGATAGAGGGATATAACGAAGGAGTCACTCGCCGTTGCTCTAGAGGTGGCGGGATAAAGGGACTCTTCCAACTCTCTGCGTTGACCAAAAAGTTCCCAGCGCGTAGGAGGAAGATCCACTTCGTCTTCTTCGTCGCTTGTTTCTTCTTCGATGGGCGGAAATGTCGCTGTCTCGAGCATGATCACACCGAAGAAATGGGCACATAATGAGAAAGTTAACAAATCGTCAGGCTGCGATGTCTCCACTGTGGTCTTTCGCAACTCAGCAAAATAATTCCCTAAACGATCGAAGTTATCATCCTGGCCTTCAAGTCCCTGAGCAACGAACGTCCGCTCTTCGACTTTGGAGATGAGTTTGGTGCGACCCATAGTTGGTGGGGAATGACAGTCTGAGTGGTCAGGAAGCAAGTGAGTTGACGGGCGTCTGTTTCAGTGGGAACTTTATAGGTCATAGGACTGCCTCGAGGATAGATAATGCTGTGATGTGACTCGTGGTAATGCTGGTGGTGTGCAAGAGTTCTAGATGGTAGCTCCATTGACATCGGAGTACAAGGTTTCCTCAAGATACTAATAGATGTGGGAAAGGTTTTGCCTATCTGGCCGTGCAGTCCTGACGAAAATGGGAGTAAGTGAAATGATAATCACTGGCAGGGCATCAAACAAAAGTTAAACCTGCGCACGCAGCGTTGCAACCATTGATTTAAAAAAATGCAGAATATACATGTCTAGATCAGTTCATTGAGGATTTCGTTATTCACAGGTTGGAGCATTGGCCTGATAGGGCTATATTTCAGTACCCATATTCTCATGAGCAGCGCAATGTCCAGCATATTCTCAAAGCATGAGGCAGGCATATCATAGAATGCATATCATATTCGTAGTATGACAATGGAGAAAGAAAGGCGACAAAACAAAACAATCCCGCTCACTGGTGAAGGAATGAGATTAGCTAACGCATCATAATGCAATCGGAAGTTACTTACGAAAGTAAGAGCAGCACCCTTGGTCTTCTTCTCTCCACCGAGCTCGAAGCTGAAAATCGAATCAATTTCGCTGGTTCAAGATGATATATCCAATCTACGCACTGCTTGCAACGCTTGAGGGTGAGTTGCATTTTGTATTTGCAAACTGTGCATTCCAGTCGTAGTACGACCTTCTTGGTGGTTTTCGCCTGTACAAAACGGAAATTTGAAGATGATGAGCCTCGTCTTGTACCTCCGCAATTGTATCGTGCACCTTCTTGTGGAAGACGGGCTTAGTCTGACCACCGTATCCTGATTGTTTCCTATCGTAACGGCGCTTTCCTTGCGCGAAGAGGGAGTCCTTGCCCTTCTTGTATTGTGTCACCTTATGGGGGCTAATTTCGAAGAAAATGGCATCGTTCATCAAAAATTTCTCGACATATCTTCGAGCAGACGTACGTGTGCTTCTTGCATGTTTTGCCCTTGCAGACTACCCGTCCCAAAATTGCCGTCTGAGCGCGACTTAAATTGGTATGTTGGCAGAAATCACTCACAGGTCCTGCGGGTTCTAAAAGCCAAGAGTCAGTATCTTCAGAAATAAGTACAATCAGCATAACGGCGTACTTGGGAATGTTGACCATCTTGCTGGCGGCGACGACGAGGGGCTTGGATCCTTGGGTTGTGTTGATCACTTCCCTATCGGGGATCGCCGAACGGCATGCGCTGTATAGTTTTGAGCTTTAAGGTTTGACTCCGATTGAAATCACCAAATCTCCGCTCTTCGGCACGCACTTGCGTTGTTTACATTCGTCATCGCGTCCCTTTGTCTGCTCCTCCAACAAATTCGGCAATTTCCCCTGTATCCTTCATTCTACTCTCAAACTCCTGGTCCGCGTATGCGCCATCCCATTTGAGGAATTCTAGGAATGTGATAACGCGAAAATACATCTTTGCTACATCTCGTCTTGTATGTCAGGAAAAATAGCTCATTCTAACACTCATCGTGGACTTGCATCTGCGCACAATGACTGCTGATATTAGACTCTTCATTGTCCTACCCCTGTTTTTGCGAATCTTTTTTACTAGGCGTAACTCGTCACCGTATCCCATTCTACTTGTCATTACTTGTCAAACTGTGCTTCTTGGTCGCAGTGCCCTGCTCGCAAGCGCATAATATATGGGAAGTCGGCGCTGCACTTTGACGCAGCATCATATACCAACTAGCACGGCTTGCGGGCCAGTGCTACGGACTTTCCGGTGTTCTAGAGGCTTCTGCTTCTTTCTCTCTCCTCTCTTCCCTTTCACGCCACTCGCCTCCTTTGGCGATCAGCAAAAGAATCAGACCATCAACTACAAGCATCAGCCCTGCGATCAGCGTGTATAGACCTCCATCTCCTAGGGCATCCTGTGCGGAAGATGAACTACATCTTGTTGCATAAATGTGGTAAACTCGTACCTGTAGCGGAATGGCTACTTCTGCCCCGATGAAGGCCGCGACGCCTCTAACAAGACTGTTAACCGACACGATACTGGAGGATCGTCCCGTGTTGGCGTCGACGATGTAGGCGAGAACGCTGGAATATATCCAGCTGACTTGCGTCAATCAGCGGTGTACCATACGCAGAAGAATACGAACTCACGAAGATGAGAAACCTGCGAAGAATAAAGCTACGCACAGCGGCGCGATATTGATCTTCTTGTCTGCCATCCATGCATAGGCAATCAAGCTCGATGGCAGCACCGGCAGCATGACTTTGGCACCATTCAGACGATCCTGCAATTTGACCTCTCTCAGATCATGCTATCGTTCATCCAGCAGACGACACACTTCACTCTTTGATACTCCGTTATTTCTTTCTTGGTACTGGCGACGCACTCGATCCGACCATCTGCCACCAAATAGACTTCCAAGGATGCTTCCTGACTTTTCTTATCAATATTTTCTTCGCCGCTTTTATGAAGGAACTTCTTACCGCTGCCTAACGAGAGGAGGACCAGTCCTATTTTGATGGAATTATAGTTGTACGGTGCAAGACCGAGCGTTCTTACGGTCGTAAAGGCAAGGCAATAATTGATTCCTCCAAAAATGGGACCTGGTGCATTAGTTAAATTATTCAGTAATTGTCATAGAAGATACTACGAAGGGACGATACCTGAGGCCAACAAGATACAGATATTATTAATCCTCCTGAGGACCAACAAAATCGGGCGAACGATCTGCATATGTCGTAAACCCACTTTTACCGCCGGCTGCGTTTGGCCCTCCGGGTCATTTTTTCCGTGCGCTTCTCCTGGCTTCTCAGTAGTGGAAGTAGCAGTATCCACGGTATCAGCATCATCAGAACTGGCGTTACGGCGAGATTCCAGAGCTTTGCGAACGGCGGCTTGGTATGATAAGCTACGCTCTTTCCGGAACGTGTCTTTGAAGAACGCGAAAGCTAGCAGGGAAACGCCCCCGAAGATAGCGAGGAAGTAGAACGTTGCTCGCCAGGAGAATACCTCTGATAGGATGCCTCCTACAATTGGCCCCAGCGACGGTCCTAAGAGGGGGGCTGCATAATAGACTCCCATTACGCTTCCTCGCTCCTTTGGATCATAGATATCCTAGCATACGAAGATCAGACTCGTGACGGTCAGACATAATTTCAGGAAATACTTACAGCCAAAGTTGCAGCGCCTATTGTGAGCACAGCGCTCGCCTATTGAAAGGCATCATAATTGAGGTCAACTCAAAGAGACGAAAACTCACGCCCATTCCTTGGATTGTTCTCATGATAATAAGCACGGTGATAGACTGTGCATCTCCTGCGACGCCGCTTCCAATTATGAAGAGCTGTTTTCACAGCAATAAATGCTCAGCAGTCAAATTTGTAGTGTAGTGGGGATCACTCACAACGATGGACGCTAGGTATATCACCTGATTCAAGGCCGCTCAGAACATGGAATAAAAACCAGAAGCAGGCAGATCTACTTGCCTTACGTCCATATATCTCAGTGAATGACCCCCAAAGTAGTGGAGTAACACCTGTAACAAGAGCGTTAGACGACAACGTCCACGATACTTTCTCGTAGGTTGTATCAAGATCGACTATGATATCGTTGATGGCAGCTGAAGACAATTCTTAGAAGCTAGAATATACTGTAATCTGTACAGAAATTACGATTGTAGATGCTAACCGCCAGGGTTAGCAGCAGCGATGCGCAAGACACTATGGCAAGTGTGAACCTCTTTAGTGAGAAATCATGAATTCGCAAGATCAGATATGTACCCACAGTGATGCTTACTCACCTTTCGAGTCTTCGACCATTGCCTTGGGTCGTCGTGCACATAAACATGTTCAATATCCAGAACCTGTTCTTTGGGCGCGATCTTCTGATGATTTGACGCGTCGTTCTGGAGGATGCTACCCGCAGTAGGCTCCACTGTTGCGAATGCATCCGAGCCTTTGCCCATGCTTACGCGGCTGAAAGTGATAGCGAGCTTCTGGGGACGAGGGAATTTATTTGAACACTAAGCCTTCACTTTTATGAAAAGTGTGCTCTTGCTATATGTAATAGAATCATGTGTAAGAATTTATTTTGGGCAGCGCGAGATTCTTTTCTCATCCGAATGCGCATTGCGCAGTTAGCAGGCTCGGGGAGCGTCATGCCCGACGGATGGGCTTCTTTGCAGAGGTCATATGTACTATCCATCTTACGAGTCAGATCCAAATTCGCTTGACCAGGTCGCTAGGGGGAAAGCAAAATGGTGCAGAGTTTCAAGAGACGTTCGATGCATCGCACGTCAGTTGCCCTGCTTGTCTGTATAGACTAATTTATTCGGGAAGAAGTAGTTATCTCGCCGAAATGACCTCTGGACAAAGTTATTTCAAGCTATCGATTAATGATTTTCTTTCGACATCGCGTAGTATTTATGGCTCTTGCTGTTGTTTTTACTTTTACAATTGCGCGTTGGAACGCGGTACAAAGTTTCATTGAGTGATTATATAGGATCCATAACTTAATTTCCCCAAGGCACTCATTTAGCCCGACACACGAGGTCCTGAGCCTCAGCAGCTTCTCAACAATATCCATTTATGGACATTGTTACCAAATTGGGATAGATATATAATAGACCTCAAAATCCTGGACAATTATACTCGACCATAATTTGTTTATGCAGGCTAAGAGAAATACGCCTTACAGAAGTACACTACTTACTTCAGAGCTCTAGCGTCGCATGTAATTATCGGCCTCGGTAATTGAATAGCACATACGACCTCTCTGCCCAGACGCCTTCAAGAAGCGTAAGTACTTAGTAAGTAGGAGGATGTCGACTTGGGTGTCACTCGGAAAATAGGACGTCCATCATTGGCTAGATTCTGACTTCATTGGGTATATATCATGCTAATCAATATACACATAGCGGCCTTGTTTCATTGAGAGCTTCACATAAATACCTTCAGCTTGTGCTATTGGTTCTGTTATAAATAGTATTCCTCTTGAAGTCAGGCTACGCGAAGCCTTTAGTGAATTTCGTTTTCTACTCAAGTATATGGACAATACGAAGGATGGGGCACGTCATTTGGATATTTTATTGTATTTACACCTTCCATTCCAAAAGCATCTAAGTTGCTGCGAAGGCGAGCACGAAGTAGATGCATATCTCAACAACACCGTCATTGTATAGCATTTAGCATATGTGAGCTGTATGATTCACGGACTATGCACATAGTCTGATCAGCTGGGATGGTTTTCTCGGGAAAATACGACTACCCCGACTAGAAGGATGAGAACATTAGCGGTGTCTTCAAGATGATCTTCGTCACGACTTGGGGGTTTACGGTCAGAGATCTAGACCTTTCTACTCAATTTAGCAAGTATGCAATGAAACTATTTTTATCTTTGATGACGGTCCATCAGGCGTATAGATCCTTTGAGTGAGCGCCTATTATTCTCTTTCTAATGACCTTTGGAAAACTCAAACGCCAGTGGGAGTAAAGTCTGTAACTCTTAATCGCGAAGGGACATAATATTATGTGAATGAATTGCGAAATCAACCAGTTCCAAAGAGCATAGCCCGCTCACACCGTTTCTTCCGGAATTTGCCCAAGAATGGCTTCCCTACCACGTTCCGCGTCGCAAAAATTCCGTACGCCCGGAAGTTGGTGTTACAGGAGTCTGTTCACTGAAGAGAAGAAGTCCGATGCTTGCTAGCAATACACATGGGAATCATCATAGTATGGGTCACGGTAAGCAACACGGCGACATGGGAAGAACTGCGGCGCCACCTCCTGTTGAGGTCGATGGACCGATTATTCAAGAAAGGCCTGTTCAATATTCAATCAATCATTCACAAGAGTCGGTTCGCAATATAAAATGGCTGGGTTTTTTGCTCGTTTTTCTTCATTCAATCTCTTGAGTTCTTCACTTCAGTAGTACTACCACAGCCCAACAACTTCGACAACTACACTTGCAATTTCACTGCAACATGTCTGCCGTCAAAACTCCGTCGCCAAACTCTTCTCTTGCGTCTCTCGAAACCATCGACTTTAGTCGCCTCCTTGACAAAGATCCCGCTGAACAGCTGAAGCTACTGGCACTCTCAGTTAAGGACGGCTTTTTCTATCTCGACCTTCAAGGACCAAAGATCAAGAAAATACTGGAAGACAAGGAAAATATAATGCGCACGATGGAATGGTACTTTGCTCTTCCCCATGAGGAGAAGATGAAGGACGACCGCCACACGCACACTCATGGGTCAGTGACTTCTCATTTCCTCCAGACATACTCAGTATGCATCGCTTACATTCGTGTTTGTAATGAAATTCTCTAGATACAAGGCACCTGGCACATTCACTGGATTCAAGAAAGGTTCTCGTGACTGCTACGAGACTCTGAAAGTGAGTGACACTCACTCTTTCTTTATCTGCCATTTGTGACACGTACTAGGTGGCATATGCCGAGATGGTCACTCATTCGGAACTGCTCCCAGAAGCGGTCAAGGAGCGCACCGAGCTTTTCGACAGCTTCATCGGCCTCAGCCACTTCGTCAATAAAACTCTCCTTACAAGCCTCTCCGACATATTATCTTTGCGAGGAAATGCTCGCTTCGAGGAGCACCACCGAAACGACAAGCCGTCGAACACGACTTTGGTTCTCCTCCATTATCCTCAACAAAGGTTGGACGATGGAATGGGACACAACAAGCATACCGATATTGGGTCGCTCACCTTGCTCTTCACGAAGCAATGGGGACTTCAGCTTCAGCAACCCGGATCCGACGAGTGGTCGTTTGTCGTTCCGCGCGAAGGTCACGCAATCATCAACGTCGGTGATTCCCTTAGGTTCCTCAGCGGAAAGAAATTTAACAGCTGCTTGCACCGCGTCATTCCCGTCGCCGAGGACGAAGATAGGTATTCCATTGCGTATTTCTTGAGGCCAGAAAATGCGGTACACCTAGAAGATACCGAGGGCAGAAGGGTCAGAGCGGAAGAATGGCACGACCAGAAGTATGTTATGTTCGGGGAAACCCACGAGAAACAAGCTAGGAGCAACATGCTCACTGGTGGGATGGAAAGCCAGCTTATTTCTGGTCAGGCCTAGAGATATATTCTGTGGGCACGCTATTGATCAGTGGCACGGCTCACGCATAGCAGAACTGGCAGATTAACGGCGAATTGAAATATGTACGGCTTTGTAAATCCTTCCAAATTTGATTCTTCTTTGGGGAAGTGATCTGATTCTGGGAATTTGCCGATTAAGGAGATCTTGGAATCTGTCAATTACCGAAATAGGCAAATTACAGCTACTGATAAATGTCTCAAGAGGAATGTAGTGTGTACTCGAGACTGAGTATGGAATCAACGGCATATCTATTTCTACAGTTCGATTATCAGCAATACGTATGGAATCGTCAGGACTCAGGACTCAGTAAGGCTCCAACCGTACACTATACATTACTGTCTATTTACAGTTTTTACCATATATGTATATGTATACACATTTTTGCCTAACCTGCCTATAGTGCCTATAGTGTAGTTATACAGTATATAATTTTGTATATGGTTGGTATACAGTATTCACGGAATATATTTCTTGTCAGCCACAGATTTGCAGCATCCTATTTTGCTGTTCGCGTTCTGAGTGGCAAAGCCAAAATTTTATTATGAATAATCCTACTCTATGCAACAGTCTAAAAACCCTATAAACTCTCTAGTATGCTTCACACCAATTTCAGACTGAAAATTGACGCCTTACGGCAATTATTTCTTGATTACTTCGGGACATCCCCACACCTTCCATTCCTTTCGCTCAAATAGGAGACCAAATTCCCATCGTGTTCGGGAATATTCCCCTTGATTGCGAGGACGAAATCTGCCCACATCACATTTAAACGTCGGATAAATGCTCTCTTCTCAGACAAGATTCAGCTACCGGACACCTTTCAAATGTCCGACGAGGCCGTTTGGGTATGGGAATTGTTCGTCACTGCATGCCGAAATTATCAGGGAAACACTGTTGACAAAGGTGTGGATTCGGAGTAGTTTATTCAATGTGGATGAGCCTCTAAAGAGCAAAAAAAGAAAGCACGGAGAACTTGAGAAGTTACCTAGATTCCTGGTAATGCAATCGCTTTTGGGGACCCTGACTATAACGCATGAAACTGAATATTTTTCACTGACAATGCTGCTTTGCGAGGTGATTCTGGAGACCTTGAGGACTGATCCGTATATATACAGTAGACTACCATATCCGTATATATACGGCCAAGTCTCTATACGTAGAGTGTACGGTTGGAGCCTTAGGACTCAGGAGTCAGATGTTTACGGAGAAGAAGGAAATATTGCAAAAAATATTTCTCTCTGCCTGGGAGTCGAACCCAGCTTACGCGCGTTCATTGTTGGATGACGAACAGTGACAGGCGCGTGTACTAACCGATATACTAGCAAAGACAATGTATTGGTTTCCATAAAACTTTATATAAAGGCAATATGTCTCGATCTGAGCTCAATTTCAATAAGAGTAAGTCAATATGACAGAATGCGCGGTACAATTCAGGGTGCAGCAAACAACAAACGATATCCAAAGATGAATTCCAGATTTTACACAGTAATACTTGAACGATATTTCCAAAAAGATCCTGGGATATATGCCACCGAACATTTGCATCTAGCACTGGCGGGAGAACCCACTCTGTTCCGATGGTACAGCATCTGGCGCGCGGACATCGCCAAAGTTATCGACCTGAGGACGCGCGTCGTCGTGGTCTGGCTGGTTAGGGATGTTGATGGTGGCAAACATGGAGGCTTCGCTGCCTGAACATATACAAGAGAAGAAGTCAATAGATGGTCATGATAGATTAGGGAATAGGCTTACCACGTAGCGACTCCGTAATAGCGAGAATATCGATGATGAAGCGTTCAATAAGATCTTCACTCAGCGTCTCTCGCACTATTGGGGTATGGACAGTCAATACTATATCCTTAGCACTAAGTCAGAAAATTCACTGACCGACTACACGCAGAATTTCGACCTCTTCAGCGCCTTTGGGGGCCTAATTTCCGGTTTAGAAAAATAAAACTAGTGACTGCAATGGAACTAACTCACGTTGTAGTTCGGCACGATCCACCCTTTAGTTCTAAGTAATGTCTGGGGGCTATGTCAGCGCTCGCTTTACAATCGAGAGCAGAGAAATCAATTACCTGAACCCAGACTTGCTGGATATGCGGGTTTTCCTTCTTAAATTCGTCCGAGAATCTGAATAAAGTTAAGAATAAGACCCATGGTAACATAGAGAGAGAGGGAGACAAACATACCTGAAGGCAACCACGGGAAGGCCAGCCTCATAGAACTCAGGATCATCCTCGTCGACATGACCGCTGCGGCCTGTAGCAGTGACTCTTCTTTCAGGGCTGCGTGGGACGTGAGATTCGCTGAGGACCTAGATTACTATCAGCAATGGCCCACAACAGATAACGGGATACTGACATACCTTGAAGTAGGTGCTCTCAAGGGCGCGTGCGAGCATGCGTGCATTTCGCAAGTCTTTGAAGGCGATCTTCTTGTAACCCTCGAAACCGAGGTTGAGGAAGTTGAACATCTGAGCGATGATGGGTGCCGCAGGCTTGGAGAAATTTCTAAGTCACGGTCAATGAGGGCAGAAGTCTGATACAATTAATAACAGCCATGAAAACTCACAGAGTGAACGAATATTCGGTACTACCGAGATAGTCTATGATAGTATTATCCCAAAAATAATCAATACCAGAGGATACATGTTTTATTTGAAGCACATACGAAGTTCGAATACCAGATCCCGATGCAAAAAGCTTTCATCTCTCCAGATCACCCAACCCAACCCAGCGTAGACAAGACCAAATTTATGTCCCGAGGTATTGATGGACACAACACGGGGAACATTAAAGCTCCACCTCAAACTAGGGTGAGCGAATGGAGCGATGAAGCCTCCAGAAGCGCCGTCGACATGGATTGGGATGTTGAGTCCTGTCCTCTTCTCGAGATCGTCCACTGCAATGTAATAATTTAAGTTAAGTACTCTCCGTGATATACTTATTTTGACGTACACAGATCGCTCATTAATGCGACGTTTTCGTAATGGCCAGTGTAAGTGCTTCCCAAAATGACGATGACACCGATGGTGTTTTCATCGATGTATTGAATAGCATCGTGGGGATCCATGATGAAGCCTTTCGAGGCGCTCACGGGCACCAAGCGCGTCTCTACATCGAAGTATCTAAGAGAACATCAGTCTTGCTTGACGTTATGAGGATGTTTATCTAACCTTGCGAACTTCTCAAGAGCTACTTGAGCATTGGAGCCGAAGACGATGTTGGGGTGGTAGTGGTCCTTTCCGGCAGCCTTGCGAGCCTCTTGCCACCTCTTTTTCATTGCCAATCCGCCGAGCATGATGGCTTCAGAGGAACCAGCAGTTGCAGTACCAACAGCTTTGCCCTCTTTGGGGGCCTTCCATAGGTCGGCCACTGAAGCAAAATCATTAAGGTGATAACTGCGCAGTAAGAGAGTTACTTGCGCATGGAAACACATCGGTTATGTATAAGCGATGCAGCGGGGTATTCATCGAGATCGACGATGTTTTTGTTCAGATTTTCCATGATGAGCTTGTCCGCATCCTCTGGCATCCATGTATGAACAAATCTAGAAGCGCGTCAATGTGGATTCTTCTTGTATCGAATTGAACATCACTTACGATGCCAAATTTAACAGAGGGTTTCCGTCAAGGGCAGTTTCATCGTGCAGGAGTTGGTACGCTGCTTTTGAGTTGATCCCGGTCTTTGGCAAAGAGTATTTAGGAGTGTTTGCGGCTTCTTCGTCGCGTCTCCAAGTCTGATGAAGTCCACGGCTCGATCCCGTATGCGAGTGCTTCCTGTGAGGGTGATCCTTGCACCTTTCGATGATCTCTTCAGCATCAACTAGATCGGCTCGTTAATATAAGGTGCCATCAAACCCTAAGTAATTACTCACTGTGACGGGATAACGACATTTGTAGTTGATAAAACTTTAGTTGAGGGTGAAAAAGTGGGAAGAAGAGAAAGATGTGAATTCAGAATGCAGAATGGGTTTTTATGATTTGTGTCATTTACATGAATACCGGTGAGGTAATCGCTCAGGCACTCCTCCACTGGCCATAAGTAGTTCGGCTATGAATCTCATCAGAATCGTTCAGAAACCCCCTCTATTGCCACGGGCCAGTGAGGGTCAGCGTAGGTTTTTTTTGTGGCTTAAGCCGTGGGAACTTCTACTCAACCACTGAACTCAAAACTTCGGGTTTCGAGCTATGCTTTTTATAAGGTTTTGCTTTTGCTATCCAGTGGCATTTTTGGCGCTGGCGTACATGGACAAGAGCAGTAATCTCAGAAGCTATTTTGTGGTTCTGTGGCGATGAAGACAATATGTTTTGAAGAGAACCTCCCATACCCATGTTATTATAGTTCGATGACGGTCCGCCAACCTCTCAGAATGCTCATTGAGGCTATCTATTCTTAGTTCAATCGCTCCTCCGTATGTACAATCAGGTTATCGTAGTGCCATACCTTCTTGAACGATTGAAAATATTTGCATGTGCAGGGGAAGAGCAAATATTCTCTCCACCAGAATCAACGAGTCTTCTAGATAGACTCTGGAACAATATGTATCAGTGGCATTTCCTATCGTACATCAAAATCAAAAAGGCTGTCAATAATAATCTCTCCAAATATAGATCAGCCTGCGCAGAACGGGCAAGCATCAGCTGGGAATGGGGACTTGGAGCTACGTGGTGAGTGTGGACAACAGAAGTACTCCACCCCCCACAAAAGCGCAATCACCTACGTCACTGGGCACATGTATCTTCCTTTCCATGCAGAAATTGGCCATTGAGGCAGCTACACTCTACACGCCTTCGATAGATTTGTTATGAACATGGCTTCTTGCTGGATTTGAGCGGCTATCCAGGTATGCATGACACCCTCCAATTAGGATTAAAAATAACCTATATAACAATCCAGACACGTTTGTAGAGAACGGGCTTAACGTTTGACTATAATGGTAATTTGAATCGAGGAAGAAAGGGGAAGAGACGTAGGACGGTACGCACCTGATATCATTATCAATCCTTCGAGAAGAGGCTTGGATCAACTCCTCTATTCAATCGCCCTTCCGCCTCAATTTGCCGAACAGACGATCAGGTTAATCCTTCAGACTCCACATTTCGCACTGCCGCTGTAGACTTCCTTGTACCCTGCATCCTACTTCTATGTTTTGCGATACTAGACCCTTCCTCCATCTCAACGCGCGTGAAGCACAAGAACTGGAGGTCAGTTGCCTTTCGCGCGTGACCAAGCACTTTTTGTGTGCCATGAAGCGCTGTTTGGAACTCTGGGTTTCTGGTGAGAGGGTCGCAAAGCTTGCCAATCTGCTTCGCGAGATTGTCGATCGTTCGCCCTGCATGAGTGTCTTTAGTGTAGATGCCCAGTGCCCTTTGGATGAAGGTTATCTCCATCGTTGCCTTCTCGAATGATTTAGATGAGTTCTTTGAATGAAGCAAGAAGTGAAGGGACCTCACAGTGAGAAATCCACCCATTCCGAAGCGAGGAACCTGACGAAATGCGCGAGACACCTCGCTAACCAGTTCATCAGTGAGGGCGGTGAGTGCTTTGTCCAGGAGGGCCGGAGCAACGGTACAGATATGCGCGTGAACTTCAACTAAGTAATTCAGAATTTCGAAGGCGTATGGTCGGATAACTAATACGTTGCCCTCATGAGTGATAATTTTTTAAAATATGACGACAAGATTCTCACCAACAGGTATAGGTGAGGTGTACCAGTTAATTTCCGCTTTGCTGACTGCACTCCTCAAACAAATCTTGAAGATCTTTACTCTAGGCTTGGTATAACGTTCGAAGAGGATTCCATCGAGCTCCTCGATTAGGTCATTCGTAACCTAGACAAGTCAACGAAACGGTCACTTCAAAGGAGCACTTGTAGGGTTACACATACACATTTCTCATCTTCAAATGAGGGACCCAGTATACTTTCTAATTGATTTATCATACTGGGTAAATCCATCTTTGAAAAACGCGTCAGATTCGAGATGACCACAAGTAGCCGGTTATTCTATTTCGAAAAAGAATTAGTCAAAGACGTGAATCAGAACTTTAGAGCACTTACCGCGTTCTTGAGATCAACACGCTCATGCAAGCTCATCTCCATTGAACCTTTCCCTTCTATTATTTCAGGTTTCTTGACAATCGGAGAGTCTTCAGACGCGAGAAGCGCGAGTCCATCCAAAAAAGCATGTATGGCTTCGAAGAAAGCCTTGACTATCTTGTTGCTTAAAATCTTGGGCGTCGCTCGTTTCCTGCTGGAGGTCCTATTTGATTCAGGAGGGTCGTTGCTGACGACAATCTTATAGCTTGAAGCCATCATATACTTCTGGAACATGTCAAATTGGGCGAGGTATCGGGTAGATGAGGAGGCGGCATCCCAATGAGCGATCCAAAATTCAAGATTATAGAACAGATCCGCATCTGTTTGGTATAGTCAGAAATCACTATTATGTGAGTATGAACAAACTGCTTACCTCGGACCCAATCTCGAGCTAGAGTATCTGCAAACCTCCACTTCAGACTATCCATGAGACACTTGAGGCCGCTTCTAACATCGGATGAAATGTTGAGGGCGACAATATCATTAACGCAATGCTGGACTTCAGAACAGATATTCTGAAGATGATACGCTGTTGACAAAGAATGCGAATTGGTTGGAAGGCGGGGTGGATAATTATTCTTGATGCCATTCTTGTCAGACGATTCCATAACGACCATGTCCGAAAGGACAAAGAGCTGCGAAAGTAAAGAGATGTAGAGTCTAACAATGTCGAAAGCCATATTGCGACATTGTGAAGGGCTGCGGCGGGTGCCAGACGAGCTAGAATTCTGAACGTTTATGGGTTAGAATGCTGGATAAATAATTGGGAATGTAACATTCTTTGTTTACCTTTTTGATTTTCCCTTCAATAAAGTCCTTGGAAATTCTCCAGAAAGCAGGTAAAGCAGATGTAACAGATTCGGAAACCTTTCTGACTAGGTCAAAAATCGCCTGCCATACAGCCTCCGCCGAGGAAATAGCTGTGATACTACATCAGGATCCACGTAATCACACAAATGAGAGGGAGATACCGATAACAACGCTCTCTTTCCTAGCTTCGAGTTGTAATACACTCTGTTGTAGTTCTCTTGATACCAACTCGCTGAGTGTTCCGGGGCTTTGGGAACCCTCTGTGAGAGATGTTTCTCTGATAGCGTCTGATTATTAATTAAAGAAAGTTACAAATCGAATCACCCGAGATGTAGGAAACGAATTCCTACAATCAATTAGCTTGACGCCCGCTCGATATGATTCGGTCATTGCAGCCATGATTTGTTCATGGTGACTGTCGAAGTATGCCCAGATGGGATCATCATTCGGCTGTAATTCGAGTAAAGTCCTAGCATATATCAGCGTCAAAGACAGAGGCACACTGGGGAATTAGCATACTCCAAAGTTTTCTCCTGCTCTTCGGTGCTTCTGGAAGTATCCTGTAGCTGCTTGATAAGGACTTTCTTCAGCTCACCCATGGCGTTTTCGACGTTTCCCCAAACACGCGTCAGAATGCGTATTTGCTGTTGTTGCGCTGTCGCAGATGACGTTCCATCTTTGTTCGAAATAGGTAACAACTGGCTGGGCCGATTTTCTAGGATATATTTGCCTTTTTTATAATCCCGCAAGGCAAGTTCATATCGGCCCTATGGGTATATGCGTGAAGTTCAGCATATATACAAATTCTTTATGCACCGCAATGAAGGGCTTACAGTAGCGATGGATTCCAGTATGAAACTTGGGAGGTTGAAAAAGAATTTGGAGCGCTCGAAAATCCGCAACGTCAATCCGAGTTTCTCAGCCTTTGAGGCTGTTTCCAGAACAGGGAGAAAGACTTGGCTAGCTTTCCGTACTCCACCTAAATAAGAATTTTCAGGATACCAAAGTCATAAGCACTGGGAGAAGACCATAGATACTTTTAAGCTTCTCTCTGATTTGTTTTGTCGCGAAGTCACTTTCGGGGGCCAATATCTCGGTCTTCATGTCCTCGTATAAACCTATATGACACGTCACTACGCGTTGAATTTCGAATAGTTTGCCGTAGGTACCTACCATGTGTACAAGACTTGACCGCTACAAAGCGATCAAATGAGTCTTCGACTAGGGTACGAAGCGCTTCTGACCGTGCGTCCATCGAATGTTGCAAGTGTGCGACGCCCTTAGCTAAATCATGATACGTCGCGTTGGGGTGGACGGTCGACAGATATGTAGCGGGGTCAAATGTTTTTGAGACGATTGAGATGCTGGCTTCTGATGTAGAAAAAATCTTCAGCATTGTTAGAAGAATATAACAGAGTGTCCCGTACTGGCTTTCATATCCGTGTCTTTCCGCCTTGGCGATGTCAGTTATACACTCCCCTCTTTATCCACGCATACACGTACAAGCGACTTGACCCAAGGCCAAGAGGATCGCTTTCACTGATAGCTGACCCCGTCAAAGAGCCAGCTAAGGTCCCCTCGAGCTCGTGGTCAACATCCTCCCATTTCCTGTAAGAGCGTTCAACGAGCGGGTTTTGAGGAACAAAAATGACACTACTTTGGAGCCAGACTTCTAATCCGGTAGGCTTTCAACAACGTCGCTTCGTCCACTTTCGAGTTCAACTTGTACATCCAGGAAGTGATTGTCGTGGTTGGAGTAGAAGAAGCAGAAGCGTGAACGCGTAAAGCTTGATCGGATCGAACAAGACCGAGCTGTCAACAAGAGCCAGAAGCACTTCTTGCACACGTTACAGAAATCTAGGACAGAGGGTTGATTTCAAACTACCCGGGTAGTGATATAAGAGACGCATACATCCAGCCTTGCGACAGAGTTGGAGCCGAAATAGTCGTTGTGGTCTCGTCCTGCACTGTAAACTGTGACGTACCTAGAATGTAGATATCGCCCGAGGACGAGACACCTTCGTGTGTGATAGGATGCGAGTATCTTTCATGGGGGCCTGATACCCGAGCAAAAATTGGCAAGCAAATTAAATACATACAGATGATAGGTGTATGTAGAGGAATCATGGAGTAGCAGAGGTGACGGGTAGAGCGTCGACAGGGATCATGGACGGGTCAACGACGACAGGTTTGGGTGGAGTCAAGACCAAAAATCCTAGGCGAGGAGGTGTAGACTTGTTGATGAACTCCATCTTTGTCGGTAGCTTAGCGGCGGCTTGACGGAGGACTGTAAACAATCTTGAGAATGCTATCAGGGAGGGAGAACAGAGAAACACATACTGTCTCGAGCAAGTTCCTCACGAATGGGAGCGCCCCCGATTTCAAATATGACACGACCAATGGGCACACTAACATACATTCAGTCAGTCGCCCTTCGATCATTTATGTAGTGCTCACCGGGTTGCCCAGAACTCAAAAGTTCCCTTTCCTTTACCCATACGCGTTTCATTTCCCTATTTCCAGTATATTCAGTGCATGTATGCGCTATTAAAACAATGTCCACGCACCTTTATGCAAACAGGAATATCGGGGAAGACACGGAGGTACACTTTACTGCCCTTCAACACCTTAAGCTTTTTCAAAATCACTTCCCGAGCAGTAGTAAGCTGTTTGGCAGTCAGCCTAGCGCCATTTCCCTTGATTCTGATCCCCCATTCTCCGTATGCCAGTGTCGTTCCCTTGGTCGAGCCACCGGTGGGTATTGGGATGCGTCCCTTGTGACGCTTGATGTTTTTGACCTGTTTCGGTGCAAGTACTGCACGTCCTCGGGTAAATATACTGAGTGGCGACAGCGCTGTGTCTACTCGATGCTGGGTCGAGGGCTGCCCAGCGCGGGACAGGCCGCCGACAACGCGGCGAGCGATGGTAGAAAGAGAAAACATGACGATTACGTAACTGCAATGCCTCACAAGTGCAGTGCGCCACCGCTTCAAGCTTGACTCCTCCCACCACTACGCTTTCTCCATATCAGCTCATTATCCACACAAATATCTGCAATGAGCGACAGGAAACGCGCGTTGGAAGGCACGGGTGCTGATTCCTCCAACAAGAAACTGAAAAGGTCAGTCTTCTCCATTTTTATGGCCTCCATGTCATAAATCAAGTTCCTAACTTCTATACTTCTTTCTATCTAGCGATGTGAGTACTTATTCATCTCTGCATTCTCTTCAAGGTGAATCTCTCACTTAAACCGTTTCTGACTTGAATATCCAACCTTTCTCGCACCCAGAATACCTCGAGTTCTAATGGGCCTTCGGCTTCCGGCGGTGTATGTTCTATCTCATATACCATTGACTTATACTAATACACATATAGCTCTCTGCGGCAGCTCTCATAGCCCAGAAACGAGCCGAAATTGCCGCCAAACATGCCGCCATGATGAAGAAAAACCCTGCGCTGGCGAACCTGACAGCAGGGCGACCGATAGGACTCGCAGCTCCAGTGCCCAAAGTACTCATCGTTCCAGCATCTGCGGCATCGATATCCGCGTACCCCGCATCCTCATCACCCACCGTATCGAGCGGGCCAACACCTGCGTCAGGCTCGGGGACACCTACGGATGATATTGGTCGTCGCGTCGCTGAGGCCAAACGCCGAGTTGCTGATGCGCAAAGCAAGCTCGCGATCAAGGATAACCCTTATATGGTGTGCAGTTTATCCTTATCCTCGTTGTTGTACATCCAAATCTAATCGAATAGACCCTCGCGCAAGCTGGCAAGAAAAAGGGACCTCCAACTGAACAGACGCAACAGGGTGCAGGCCTCAAAATGGCCGCCCACCCTCTCCTTCTCGATCAAACACCCGTGCTGGCTCAGTCCAAGAAGGACAGATACAAGCCCATGCAGCCCAAGTTTGCGTCCATCAAAGCGAATACGCGTAACCAGCCAACACCTGCTCCCACTCCCGTCCCAATCCATTCCCCGAGCCCCGCTGCCAACCCATATAGCTCAGCGGGCAAAGAACCCACAGGGTTCGAAGGCGCCCCCCGAGAGAGGGCAGGGCGTAAATTCCACTTCAACACAAAGGGCAAGTATGTTGCGTTGGGAAACCAGATGCGGCAAGAGCAGCAGCTGGAAGCACTCAAGCAACGTATTGCTGAGAGCGCCAGGAAAGCTGGGTTGGACGGCGATCTTGGAATTGAAAAGACAATCAAAGTGTGTATAGGTTTAATACAGCTTTACTTGTCAATTTTATTACTGACTAAATTTACTAGCGTGCCCCTCCCCCGGAGTCAGAATGGTGGGACGAAGCCCTCCTGCCAACGAAGAAATACGACGACATCCAGACCTATGGCATCGAGAACCTCAACATAAGGAATGCCGACTCGCCAATTACACTGTATATCCAACACCCCATTCCCATTCCTTCTCCGGACGTCAAAAACAAGGTTGAATTGAAGCCATTGATGCTGACAACTAAGGTTGGTGTCGGATGCGATTTGGGTAAATTTGTGATTACTGACGCAATGTTTTTGTGCAGGAGCAAAAGAAAATGAGGAAACTGAGACGCAAGCAGGAGTTGCAGGATAAACGAGATAGGATTCGTATGGGGCTGATGCCACCTGACCCACCAAAAGGTACGGTCCCTCTGCCTCATTTTTGTATATTCTCTAATGATATTTTTTCAGTCCGGTTGGTCAACATGATGAAGGTCTTGACTTCAGACGCAGTTCAAGATCCTACGCGAGTAGAAGCCCGTGTCAGAAGAGAAGTCGCAATGCGGAAGCATACACATGAGAAGATGAACTCAGAGCGCAAGCTCACGGACGAGCAAAGGCGAGAGAAAGTTGAGACCAAGAAAGTGAATGAGGAGAAGAAGGGCATTCATGGTGCTGTCTATAAGTGCGTTTATGACCGACTTTTCTGTGTTTTGAGGTGCCCGAGAACTTACCAAAAATCATATCATAGGGTCCTCATTCTCAGTGACCCCGCACACCAATTCAAGGTTCGAAAAAATGCGGACCAGCTCAACCTCACGGGGGTGTGCATCTTCAACCCCACCTTCAACCTCATCTATGTCGAAGGCGCGCCAAAATTCATGAGGAACTATAAGAACCTGATGATGAACCGAATCGCATGGACAGAGGCAGCGCGTCCACGCGGAGCTGAGGACGTCGAGCTCGATACAGGTGACGCAGATATGGAAGGCGAACCCAGTACGAGCGCTGCGGCAAAGGGGAAAGCCAAGGCCGACGAAGGGAGCGGAACCGTAGCACGGTCGCTGGAGGAGAACAAATGCTATCTTGTATGGGAAGGCGACCTGCGCGATCGCGAGTTCAGCGCGTTCAAGGCGAAGAGTTGCCCCACAGATAGAGAGGCGAGAGATTTCCTCGGTGATAGGCTCAAGGGCTATTGGGATGTGGCGAAGAACTGGAAGTCTGAAGAGGAAGAATACTAATCTGCCGTCGGAGTTGATGGACGTTCGCTCATACCCAATCTTGGACCTCTCTTTATTCTTTCCTGCTCTCGGTATTTGCGACAGACAGTCTGACGTCTAATAGTCAATCGATCCGTGTTCTGCTTTGTCTGGCTGCGTAAACTTCTCTTCTCTCATCGTCACGCTAAGTCTCCGTTGTAGATTGCATGCATGCGTCCCATTCTAATCGTCTGCTAACTAGTTCCGCACAGACTCCTAGGTTAGGAAAGGAGAAAAAATCCGCACATTACTTGACTAGTATGTCCTATGCAAGTGTCCTACTTTTATTGCTCAACAACAGGCAATAAATAAATAGAAGGCGGCCCTCTTCCCTATATCAGTTACTGGAAATTAAACGCCTTGCTCTTCCATGTGCTGCTCGATTTCCGTTCCGCATCGAGTTTGCTTTGCCAACGATTTTCGATGTCGCCAATTCGCTCCACTCCTTCGTTCAGCCCATCGACCGCGATATGAGCTATTTCCCGGGCGGTATCTTGAATCCGCTCAACAACGTTTCTGTCATCGCTTTGACCAACAGCACCATGTACGCCGCCCTTTCCTGGGAAGAGCTGAGGACCACTACCGACGGCAATGACCGTCTCTTCTTCCTGTGTCTTCGGCACCCCACCAATGTCCTGTACTGGAAGATCCACCTCCACCAGATTATCTATAGCATAGTTGTATACCATAGCTGGGGTACCTCGAGGCTGTTCCGTCGTTACTGTAGTGCTAGTGTGGATGACACCGCAAGACGTAACGGTGTTTTTGGTTCGATTCTCGACGTCAATGCGCACGTTTGGGTCTTCGGATTGCACTACCTGATCTCGTCCGAACAGCATCGGACCAGTGCTCAGGATCGCAGTCCACCAGTCGCTCAGGATTTCAGAAAGACCGTCTTCCGTTTCTTCGTCTTCCGATGTTGTTTGTTTGCGTTTGCTGCGCCTAAGCTCGCCCTTTTCTCTTGCTTCTTTCAAGACTACCCCCAGACCCTTCGACACAATATCCAGACTCGCACAGATTTTTTCTTCCAGCACCTGTTTCGCCATACGCGCAACCATGGGTCCTGCGAGGTGCTCCAAGAATAGTTTATTCAAAATCCAGTGCTTGCTCTTGTCGATCCTACATCTCACATCGCTCATCGCCACTTGGACATCGACGACGCGGAAGAGAGGTTCCGCGGGCTTCGCAGCTGTCAGCTCAGATATGTCGGAAGTGGTGGCAAATGCTGTTTCTGTTTCTGTCAATGACTCTTCGTCAATGACAATGATCTCTGGGATTGGTTCCAGAGGCGCGTTGTCGCTTTCAATCTCGAGCTCCACGACAGCTGCAAGGCCCTCGTGCAGCCCACTTATCCCGACGTCAATGCTAAGCAAGCCTTCATCTTGGTATCCAACGATTCCTCCGATGTACTTGAAATAGTAGCCCATGCCCTCGATCTTGGCTCTGACGCCGTCCATATGAATCTTAACCCGAGACGTGGATTGTACACCAGGCCTGCCGCTGAAATTTGAAGGCGTATCAGCCATATCGATACGCACTTCTGTCCATTGCTTCACAACTATTTCATCAGGAATCAAACTAGCCGTGACTGGATCTGTGCCTTCTCTAGCTAGACCCTGGACAAAGAGCGCATGCATTCCCGCTTCGATGGTTTCTGTCTTGATTTCGACTGTTGGAATCGGAATGACGTTGTTGGGCAGCATGCGTAGCAGACGTGGAATTGCCCAACCCGCCCAAGACGTCCAGCCGCTTAGGACACCAAGGCTACTTCGCTGTCCTCGCCTGACTCCCTCGAACAGTAAGGCATATAGATCATTTCCGACTGCGTCGAAATTGTTCAGAACATTCATTGTCGTCCTGTCATTTTTAGCTGCTATGATGAATGCCTCGATTTCGTCTATTAGGCATACCAAGTGTGTTTTGATTAGCTGTCGGCTTTTCTCGTTCTCGCTGAGTTCGTTTTGTGGGTCGGGGGCAGGAGCTGCTCCCTCTGTGATCATTTCCTCTCCAATATCTGCCACAGCTTCGCCAAAAGCGCTGAACAGCTCGAAGCCATCATTAAACAGACTCTCTAGTGAATCAGCTCCGTCTTTTGAGACCGCCCAGTCAGGTTCGTTGAGTGCCTTGTCCAAAAATGTGCCGAGACGCTGGAAAAAAGTTTGAACATTTTGGCGACTCTTTGTTGTTTCTTCTTGTGAGGAATTAGTGAGCTGGGCGATGGATGTGGCTGGGGAAAGCTTAGTCTGCCGCTTCTCTAGCGCCTTCTT
Source organism: Pholiota microspora (assembly GCA_003314615.1). Taxonomy (NCBI): domain Eukaryota; kingdom Fungi; phylum Basidiomycota; class Agaricomycetes; order Agaricales; family Strophariaceae; genus Pholiota; species Pholiota microspora. The sequence goes on from QFFD01001667.1 coordinate 51,918, forward strand.
CTCCCTTATCCGCGCCTTCTTAACTCTCTTGCCCTTTTTCGGTTTGGTAGGCGCCATAGGTTGCTCGATGGGCAAAGGCGACGATGGGAGTTCAGAAATAGGTGATTCGGGTATTTTTTCTTTCACATTCTTTCCAACCTCTTCCTCGACTATTGCAGGAAGAGCATCTAGGTCGTGTACCACATTCCGAAAGGCAACGATCAAACTGTCTGAGGAATGACCTTGTGACAGTCTCTGCAGTACGTCTTTTATGTTCACAAAAAGAGCATCGGTGTCGGCATCAATGAAAGTCGAAGTATATGGACGTGGAGGATAATTCGAGGCGGCGCCCTCTTTCACTTCAGCTGCGATGTCGATGATAGTATCTACCGACCTTTTTGCGGCGTCCGCGATAATTTCTGCGTATTTTCGTACCAGAAGAAGAACAGCGCGTATTGCGCCTCGGGAAGCTGAGTCCTTTTGTAGTCGCAAAATGACCTGCCAACAGCAGTAAGTAGCATCCTCGAACGCAATATTGGCAACTGACCTCCTGCACGCGTTGCAGAATTTTCTCCTTCTGATTTCCTAAATCTCCGGATTCGTTCTTCAGATCGTGTATGGCTTCCTCCGTCGCCGTCATTATAGTGTTCGCGACTTCTTTGCCTTTATTTTTCACGTCATTGACAGAAGCATTTATGACCTTGTCAATGATGTCATTCGTCGATTCCGCTTCTTGCTGCACATCTGCAGCGGCTTCCTGTACTTGACTTGCAGCATGCTCAATGTCGGCGGCGGCATGGGCAATGACATCTCTTGCTATTGACAGGATATCGTTGAGGATGAGGCGGAAGCTGGGGGATTTTAGGAGGGTTTCCGAAATCGTGCGGAACGCATGAAGAATCGTAGCCGAGTCGAATGCGACTTGGCTTTGGATGGAGGCTTGACATGATTTGTATTGAGAACGGTAAGATATTCTTGCGGATATATAATGCGCTTACTGAGTTCCTCGATGTGACCCGCGCCTTCGCTGGTCTCGTCCACGGCACGCTGGGCAGCCCGTTTTGCAGCGAGGATTTCCCTCTCTGCTGTGTCAGTTTCGATCTGCAGCACTTGAAAATACAGTTCCTGGAACTTGTCATCAGCTGGTGACAGTAATTAGCATAAATTTTACGCAGTGACGCCATTGTTTCATACCATTTTTTTCACTTCCAAATTGCAAGAATGCCTGCACGAGACCTCTGATATCTCCCAATGTCTTTCGGCCTTCCTGGCTTATAGGTCCATTGCCAGATACCACCCTCCTCTTGTCTTCCTGTAATAGTTCTGATCCCAATAGTGCCTGAAGGAAATGCGAAAGCTGATCTTGTGTAGGTAGCTTCCGAGAGTTCAGCGCAGCGAGAACGTCGACAATTTTGTCAACAACGGACCGTTCTGCGTCCACCATCGATTCGGATAGCGGTTCTTCAAGAGCGCGTTGTTGCGCGAGCAGCGGTTCGCGTTCATTGTCTACATATATCGCCGCATCGCCGAAGCAGGGAAAGCAACGATTCATGGCGAGCCTAGCAGGTATGAAACAGGAATGATTAATGAACAGTGGACGCGACTAGTGAACGCAATCCCGGATGTAAATGATTATACCGATCTGAATCACAGGCAGGTGCTTCTACGAACAGGAGCTGCTCAAGAGCTACTAGTACTACATAAGCAGAACAAAGGCAAATTTGTGCTTTAGAGATCATAAGGTTCGAATTTGAGAAGCATATTGACTCAAGAGTCAAAGTTCTGATCTGTATTTGACGTGTGGAAACAGCAAGAAATTATAGTCCGATATGCACGTGCCAAGCTTGAGCTTGATGATGAGTCGATCAAGACGTTCATAAAGAAATTATGTATACCATCAAATTCCATGCCTTCGAATTACAGCTGTTTTCATAACGATAGGCCGGATTTTTTAAAATAGACGTACAGACGGACTTTGAAATTTGGTGTCCGCCAATTGTTTGGTTTATTTGGTAGTGCGGCAATTAGGACGGCCGTATCTGGAGCGCTAGTTGGACTGGACTCGTCCTCAATGCTGTCCGCAACTTTGTCGAATGATACTACCAGTAAATCTGAGAAAAAAAAGAGAAAAATTGCTGCTTGACATGCAGAAATGGCACAACTACACTCAAAAAAAAAAAGTATAAGATGATTCACCTCCAACCTTTTGAAGTCAATATAACCGTGCACTATCCACAATCTAATGGACCAACAAACTCCCCTCAAGCATCCAATGCCCTTTGCAGAGATTGGAACTAGTCAGCATTTCCATTGGCATACAGGACACCCCAAGGAGGCCATACGGCTCATCCTATGTTCCCTGTCTTTCCTCCTGGATTGCCGCCGACTCAGTTTGCGCCTCAATTCATGCAACCCCATCTCCAATATGCACTGCCAGTGGTGCCCAAACCATACTCCCAGCTCCAGGCCTACAGTATTCCAATGAACAATGGACAACGACCTGCAACAAACCAGCAGCTCGCCCAAGCACCGACACCTCTGGTGCAAGCACCAGCACCCAACCCTGAGATGTGTCGACGCATTGGGCTTGTGGTTGAGGGGGAGGGATCTGGAAACACGTTGATCTAGATGCGGCAGCTACTTCCGAATCATTCTCACGATTTGAAATTCCGACTCCGCCTGTGTGTGTATTTTTAAAAATCCGGCCTATCGTTACGAAAACAGCTGTAATGCGTTCTCAATTGAATATTGATGTTATAGTAACCATAATGAATTGGAAGAGGACCCGGGAAGCTCTTGGCGTTTGGTGTCCGCGAATTTGCGGATTTGAGACCCATATTTCGTCAAATCTGTGTACATTTTTGTGCGGATTTGAGACCATCTGGGGCCAAATTTTGGTTTATCTGTCCACTTTTATGCGGATCTGAGAGCCAAATGAGGATCAAAAAATGGAGAATAACATCCCGATTAGTACATCTTATCAACCAACTTCAAAGTGTAATATTGTAGTTTGAATTGCAAAATTTATATAGCTGCAGCGCATGCATGGCTCCAGCGGACAAAGATTTACTGCCTTCATATTCTAAACACCTGCATCTACGTCTATAATGCCTGTTTTTGACAATGAGACCAAGGCAGAACTTCTTCACAAGGCTTCAGAAGGAAGC
>QFFD01001672.1:0-37650 GCA_003314615.1 Pholiota microspora
GTTCTCCGTGGAGAATCAGGTGTTCGCCGTGTGTAACCAGGTGTCAGAAGGCTTGCTAACTAACCCTGTATCCGGTCTACTGGGGCTCGCATTCCAGTCGATAGCGTCATCGAAGGCGCAACCATTTTGGCAAACGCTGGTCGCGGGCAATGCCTGGGATTCGCCGCTGATGTCATTCCAGCTGACAAGGTGCGTCATTTGTGATTGCCACGGGCGCTAATCTCAGATCTGATGGCGCTAATTCTATTTTTTCACATTGATCACACGGCCACTATTTGGTTTTTAGGTTTTTGAATGATACTGACGTAGATAGCACGGAGTTCGGAGGGTCGTTTACCATGGGTGTGTTCTAAGGCACAGCCGTATTTTTTCTGCGCTCATTGTGTCAATTTATTAGGTTTCACAAACAGTAGTCTCTATACTGGAGACATTGACTACGTCAGCATGCCTGTACAAGGATCATACTGGATTCTTCCTTTAACTCGTATGTTTTAGCTCGCGTCTTTGTTTGTGGTTACAGCTGTCTTACGATACCTCCTTTCCGTAGATGTCACAGTGCAGGGTACCGCAATTAGCCTACCCACAGGCCAGGACGCATATGCTGCGATCGACACAGGCACAACCCTCATCGGAGGTCCTTCACAATACATCGCTGAAATATTTGCCCAAATACCTGGCTCACAGCCGGGAACCGGAAATTTTGAGAATTACTATACTTATCGTTCGTTGAAATCCCTCCTCCTTTGATGTCTCGACTTTGATCTTCATTTCGCTGTAGCTTGCGACACTACGGTGAACGTAACACTTTCCTTTGGTTCCCGCAGCTGGGAAATCAGCCCGGCCGATTTTCGATTGTCACGACTAACGCGTACATTGTGCCTCGGCGCCTTCTTCGAGCTTTCGACAGGTAGCTCAGCGCCTTCCTGGATCGTAGGCGACACTTTCCTTGTAAGCGCCATAATACCCTCCTTTCCAAAGCCAAACGTTCGATGTCTAATTACATTCCGTCTTTACACAGAAAAATGTTTACACCGTGTTCCGTTACACACCCCTCTCCATCGGCTTCGCCGAGCTTTCCGCGACTGCGATTAATAGCGACAACTCCAACACGCCCGTACCATCGGCCACCATCGGATCCGCTACTACGGTCTCCGCTACTGCGGGTCTGAATCAGAGCGGTAACAGTAACAGTGGCTCGGGCTTTGCGTCGACGAACGCGTTCATGTCGAGCGCCGCTGCGCTCATTATCGTCCCTCTAATGGGATATGGCGCTACTAATTTTCTCGGTGGATTCTGGCTATAAAATTTTCGGACTACGGACTTTATCTAGCACAATATGTATCGATCAACGGAAATATAAACGCTTCTAGAGTAATATTTACATTACACATGGATTTTAAATCCGTATAATGGGCAATACATAGGCAACTTTTTACTGCTGCCTGTGGTACTTCAAAATACTCCCAATGCTTGTTACAAGCCGAGGATGCGCCACTGTCCCTTGCTTCCCTTACTATTAACCAAACGTTTTTGGGTGTATATACAATGTTTTTGATTATATATTTTGTGCGTATGTATGTCAGTGTCTTGACAAGAAACAGCAATGCAGCGGACGAGTTCTAAGATAAATTATGAGATGTTGGCGTGACGGTCAGGCTGAAGACGCGTCATGGTATTCTTGAAGATTGCTGGCCTTAACTTCACTCCGTCTGATGAGGTCTCCTTGAAAGTGGCCACAAGGAGCTACGAATCAAGAATCTTTTGGTCGTCGATATATCCTTGACGCATGACACGCCATACCGTGGGTCCATAAACGTAGTAAAGTGCACCGAAAGCAGCGCCTCCTAAATGTGCCCAGTGATCAAAGAATCTAATTCACTGAGTTGAGTCGATAAATTGATACAAATACAGATGAAGACAAACCTCCAACCTCGCAAGATACCAATGGTATCCAAAAGGAGCAGGCCACCGACACCCACCTGGATATTGATAGGGTAACTTGGGGGAATAAAGAGCGCGACTTGGGAATCGGGAAAAGCCAGAGCGGTTAATGTCACAGCGGAATAGATAGCACCCGATGCGCCCAAACTGGGCAGAATTTGTAGAACCTTTTGCTTTGGGACTTCCTTCGCTGTCTTTGTAGTTGTAGAAACGACAGCTGCCCATGTTTCCGTCTTAGGTGCGACAGAAGCAAGCTGAGCGACTACACGTGGGAATAGAATCTTTGCGTTAACGATATGAGAAACAAGGCCAGAACACATCGCGGCTGTTGAGAGTGTTAAGAGAATTGTATTTTCAGTAAAGCAAGCGAACGGACCTGTCAAGAAAAACGCAATGAAATGATAAGCCGAGGTGGATTCTAGCATTTCTGGCTCTGCCTTATTTTGTTCCCGAAGTAGGTAATAATATGCAGCTGCTCCTGTTAGACGTTGAGAAATTCATCTTGACAAATATTCCGAGCAGATTTTCGTACCGAAGCTTTCAAGAGCTAGACAATTGCATAGCAGATGAATAAATGACCTGTGACTATAAGAAGGTTGCACGCATCAGAATTTGTGCCAGGGCAGAGCAAGGCTTAGAAAGATATCATACCTGAAGGCACTAGTCAAGAGAGTATATGATCTTCCTGATAGAGGGTCATGCATGAAGGCTTTGTTCATGAATCCCCGCCAGCTCTTAACTTTCCAAGCACCCCAAACTGCTACATTGAGCATGCAAATCTTCCAGCAGAGATGTTTAGCCTCCGATGCATCCGCCCATGGTTGCATGACAGCAATACACGCGCGATTGACCCATGGCTGGAGAAGTACAGGCAATTGTTGAACAGTACTTTGGAAGCCAGACAGTTTGTCCCGAAGACCCTGACCAGCAATCAATATTGTCACTGCAGTCTACCTCTACCCAAGAGCTTCGTACCTGGATCATGTGTGCTGTTTGTACCCTCTTTATATCTGCGTTCGTAATTGTCTTGACGCCCCAAATTGGAGAAGCGGCGGTCATTCTTTCTACCCAGTATTCTGTCTCGAGTGTGGTAGTGGCTGCTGCCAATTGGAAGATACAGAAAGATGCGATGCCAACAATCTATCCGCCATGTGAATCCTAACGAATTTCGTTACAAAATAGTGATATCTGGGCTCACAAGAATCTGTCTTCTAATCCCAGGGGTTCCAATTTTGTCGTAGAACGAAGGCCCATCACTCCGTGATGGTCTATCTGCCTCTTGCACGGGCGTTTTTGTTATCTTTTCCTGTAGCAGATGCCTAGCCAGCATAAACGAACGTGAATTTGTCTGACCAAAGTGGCGAGAGAACAGAGAGGGGATGCTACGGCCTGTCGGAGCTCGCCTCCAGCCTTGACATCGCAGTGTTGCCAACAGCATTGGAGCTTTGGAAAAGACAGAAATACAACTTCAAAGAAACTGTTACTGACTTGAATTACCTGAAAGTCATTTGCGTAGTGCCACGGCCCGCGAATACAAGCTTATGTAAAACTATTGAGACTCCGCAACTTGGATTATGTGCCTCATTTTTGGTTTCAAACTTGCTCAGATATCTTACTTTGGACTGTTATATTTGCCTAAATCTTATTTTCGGATATTAGCGTTCCATCTTAATCCCTTATTTTGCATTTAATTCAACAAATTTCAACTTCATAAAATGACCTCTTCAACTTTGAATTTCGCTTTCTAAATTTGGATTTTACCTTCGGAGTTCTAACTTCACCTTCAGAGTAGTCCAAACAGTAAAAACTAGTCTTTTCTGAAGTTGAAATAATTTTGCCCGCTGAGGTCCTTCATACGTAAAAAATAAAAGTCCTACTCAATTCTCAGTTTAGTTTTCAGTTTAGTTTTCATGCCGTAGCAACCGCAATATATGACCTCGCGACCAATATTTAGGGGGCTTATGCCAAGTCAAAGGAAATCTGAGAGAGCGGCTGAGTCTAAACCTCGGCATTCATGCCGAAGCGCACTATTCGAGCCTCGACATCTCTTGTGGACATTTTGCACTACGTTTTGCTAACTTTCAGCTCAAGAACTCTTGTAAAACATTTATGTATGCATACTCAAAATTTTCTTTGCATTAAATGCTTCAAAAATAATGAGCGCGGTCATGATTTTAGTGCAGATAGCGCCCATGAGCACTAGAACTGTCACGGCCTTGCGCTGGTTGTGGTCTCGTGCCACATTTTACATTCCCTAAATTTTGGAATCATTCATGAAGGCACTATTATAGTGTTTGAACTTCCACTGAACCTGCGCACGTACAGATGCGCACGCTTGAGCACTGCGTGGCCCAGCGGAGGTTCAAATAGGATCAACGGCAGACAGGCTGGCCGTGGTGCTTGGCATCATCTACATCACTCCTTAATTAATTGCACCTCTCGAAAAAAAAACTAAACTGAGAATTGAGTAGGACTAAAGATTGCTAATCCGATCACACATTCCATTTCGAGTTTAAAAGTCAACCAAAAGTGGATGTGAAATTCAAGTGAAATTGTAATGAAGTTCAGGTCTACGACTTCTATGCGTTCGAGTCGTTTACCTCAGATGAGCAGAAGGTGTTTGATTTTCTCAACGGCTACAATCCACCGTTGTCAAACCAGCCTTTTTTTATTAATAAATAAGACACGTGTGGCTTTACGAGGGTCTGGGCGTACCTTCGGCAGAGCTCAGAAAAATGAACTCGCCCTTTCCAACCTGTACAGCACTGCGAAGTCCATTATCTGTTTCAAGTGGAATTGGTGAGGAGATCAGAGTTTCTCTTTTTCTGTGCCCAATTTGAGACTTGAGCACACCAGATGCCTCTTGTATACGGGCTTCATCCTGAAATCCTTTCACTCATATTTGAATATGCGAAATACACCAAGGACGAAATCCCTCTTGCCCACAATGCCACTGATAGAGTGAATGGAAGTATTCCCTTTGAAGTTACCGTTTGTGGCGTTTGTTCCTACTTTCGCGAAGCAGCGCTTGCGACCTCATCGCTCTGGACGGACATCCATGTACGCGAAAATACACATCCAGGATATATCATCCACAGGCTATCCCACACAGGCAATTGTTCGCTTGATATTCGCATCGACCTGGTGTCGAACGATCCGCCAATGGACTCCATAAGATTGGAATCCATCATCGACCATCTACTTCTTCGCTCGCTCCAATGGCGCAGCATGTGTATTGGCTATGGTTGCGAGCGTCCTGAACATCCGGTCGTCATCCAGCTTTGTTCCGCTCCTGCTCCTGGATTGCAGAAGCTTTCGTTAGCAGTCGCCAACGTAGTCGAGGCTGATAGAACCCTGGTCAATCGCTCCGTCAATTTGCCCCATATCTTCCGAGGCAGCGCTTCAAAGCTAGAATTCATCCGTTTACGAGGGTTAGCGATCCAACTTTTTCGCCCACCTCTGAGCTACGTGAAGACTCTTCATCTCGACCAGACCAGGGATCTACCCATTCGATACTCGACCCTGAAAGACATCTTGACTGCCTCTCCATTCCTAGCCAATATCTCACTTTATGGCGATATTATTGCCCGAGGCAATTGGCCAGATCACCAGAAAACAGTTTCTCTGCCCGCCCTTCAGTCTTTGAGATTGCATAGCATTTCAGGAGAGGCCTTTGCGGGAGTGCTGAAGATCATAGACGCTCCAGATTTAGCGTCTTTGACATTGAAGGGTGTTCACGAGGGGGACCTGGACCCTGTGTGGATCATGACGGACAAGGGCAAATTCGGAGAACTCAAGTCGTTGAGTTTGGTGGACTGTGAAATTGGCGCCACCCAAAGTATGTTCACAATGTTTCCACAAATCACTAGTTTTTCGACCTCGTATGCATCCGCAGGAGGGTGGCAAGCGAGAATACTCCATGCTTTGTCGATAGAGTCGATTGAAGGCTCCGATGAAGTCCGTTCCGTACCATGGCCGAAGTTGGAAACAATCCGTCTAGGTCCAGAACTCTACGAGAGTAGCCAAGCAGCAAGGAACGCATTAATGACGGCTCGCAAAGAACATGGATGTCCGATTCCTACTCTTATCTTCAGAATAAACACCGCAGATATGAAGAATAGCTTACCCCCGAAAGCTGAAGCAGCCAATGATTTTGAGATCAAGTTCGACACTCGCGATGACATTTGGCCAGAAGATAGCGGTTGCGTTGATCCAGACGATATATTTTTCCGGTAAAATAGAATGTAGCCAATTAGGCGAAAGGTGACGTAGGCTCCAAGAAATAATTCACCGACAGGGAAAGTCTTTTCGAAATCAACATTTTCTGGGATGAGAGAGTAGTGTCATAACCGTCTTCTCTAGGATCGAAATGTGCTAGGTGTGATGGGATCACGCAGCTACAGCTGGTGGATGTGCCTACACAGCGCCTTTTAGACTGGCGTTATTATGAGGCGACATAGTGGTATGTCTATTTTCCTTGCGATGATGCCCGTGAGCCGCATCGTTTGTTAAGCTGTTCAAGTTGCTTGGCCGATTTCGAGCAGGCATTTCAAAAAGCATAGTTTGTTTGTTACTTTGGTGGACAATTTTCATTTTGTGGGTTTCAGAGACACAATCAGAAAACGACGGGAGATGAATCTGTCGGATGCCAACGTTGAAACAACTTGAAGTGGGTATGAGTACTGTGAGAGGATGAGCACTGGCTATTGCTGGGTTTCGAAAATATTTGAGAGTTGATGAAATGAACTCCGCGTGATTGCATGTTCGCGATTGGCTGGCTACTAGCTAGCATACATTGTATGTTGACGGGACGACGTACCCACATATGATCCCCCTTCTCCATGTCGTGCATATATGGACTAAAGATTCGACCAGTTCAAAACGGCACACTCCTAGCCCTTGTTGAAGAGGACGTGCAAATGATCCGGATAACCTTGCGCTACATCGACGATGTGTCGGGACCACTAGTGATAGTAGTCGGCTGGTGGGTCAGTGTGCGGTAAACAGGGGGTATATGACGGTATGTTGCTCGTAAGGTGCATATATGCGGTCTGCGTCAATTCCTGTCCACAAATTTTACTGTAATATAAGCAACTTCTCACTGAAATAACTGCATATATGCAGTCGACCCCACGAGTCCCAGACTCCCAAACGCCCTCAGCCTCAGTTGCCTTTTGGGGGCAAATTCTAGAAATTGTGATGACTTGGTGATGACGTCTACTTTCGCAAATTCTCAAAAATTTCCGGAAACCCTGTAAACAACATAGGCCTCACCTTTTCTCGATGCGGTGTGTTCCCCGGGTCGTGAACTGATTTGCCGTATTTGGTCTTTAACAAGGTCTCCAAAGTGACAAAACACTCAATATGTCCGAGGATGCGTTACATCATACATGTATGTATAGAAAAGGTTATGTGGGTTTTTTTAAGGTTAAGAGGGCGCGGTGCAACAAACGTACAGATTTTGGGGTCAAGTGATATACTGCTTGGGAATTGTTGATTTGCAAACACGAGTCCAACGCCAGCTGGCCGTACTAACTACTCCAGAAGTGCCAAACGACAAGCATCGCATTGTCCGACAAGTCGTTCGGTAATGACTTCATGGCTGGAAGTCATGCTTTCCACAAATTTTCAACAGTGCGCTGATACGGCGAAAGAGAAGAGAGCGTACGTTTGGGTGCATGTTTGATGGCAATCGTGCCTCTCAGTACGATGGTGCAGGCTCAATACACAGTTACGTCTATTGCAGTCGACCTATGTACAAAGATACATCAGAAAGACCACGAGAATTGGTATCACAAACACTGCTTACTCTTTGTCGCTGGGTCAAAGTTGCGTGAACACAGTCCCGATGCGATTTCGAAATGAAGAGAAGATAGCACATATCGTTGTTGAAATCTATCCGTTAGAGGAGGGTATTGACCTTGAAACTTCGAGCGACAAAGACAAGTTTTTATATGCGTACCTCCACCTTTATTTTGGTAAAACATAGTCGACGCAGTAGGCATATGTTACCTAAAAAAATGCAGGGTCCAGATGGGCCTGTTGCACCATTTAAACTCTTCGACTTCTCTTCAATCGTATCACATTCAAATGTAAGCCCTTGTACAGCGCCTATCGATAAAAGAGTAAGAATAGATCAAATTGCCCGCTCATGGCCGACGACAAACGAGGGCATGTGGGCAGAAAAGGGGTTCAATTCATTGCTACACCAGAACGAGGCATCTTGCAAAATATCGTGCTAACGCGAGGCGAACTGTTTTGAGGCGGTCCAATGCTTCCTTTTCACTTCGTCCGTGTATAACCCGAGACAGAACAGACAGGTAATCGGCACCGGCTCCTTGTGATGTTCTAATAAAGATCTCTTCAAGCTTCTGCAGAAGTAATGATGCCGCAGAAGACGAGAACATTAGTGCTGGTGCTGTCAGAAGGTAGATCAATATTGTTGTACCAGACAAGAATAACGTACTTACTATATTGAAGGAGTTGGACCGAATCGCAGAGGATTATTGCCCACCATGATGTTGGTGCAATACCTTCCACAAATATAGCAATAAGATCAGATGAGGCGTCATGGTATTCTTGCTTTTGAATGAGTTCATGAAACCTAGCGTATCGGACAGCAAATATCAGTCGGTGCATAAAAACACCCTGGATCATAGATCCCCCTTTGATAGTTTGTACCGAGGGTGCGACTGCAAGGGCATACTCAGTGAAATTCTGCGCCCCTTGGAAACTCTGATCAGATGTTTCATATACATGTCTAGCTCCAAGAACAGCCTACCGTTAGTGATATATTCGTCCAGTATTCGGTCAACAATACGACCTAAACCCCGCCAATCTTCCGCTGATATGCAATACGAAACCGCCAGCCCGTAATCTTTGACGGAGACTAAGGTTTGCGCAGCGATCTAGTGCATATGGTCAGATAGGTTACTTTAAGACAAATCTTCGCACAAATAAAGACGTACCCTGCAAACTGTCCGCCTCACGTTTTCTCTTTTGTATTCGGAGCAAGTTTCATTCACATCTTTCAGAACACCAACAATTTCTCCGGAGCGAATGCGGGGATTGACCTTCAAGTCCGAATCCTGCTCGTGTAGACGTAATGGTACGCGGAGAAGGATTTCATCCGCTCGACATTGTCCAATGACATTGCAGGAATACATGTAATCCACGGTAATTCTCCAGAGGGCAGGATCAGAATGTAAATATTCCGCATACGAAAGAATATACTGATCCCTTATGGATATTCCTGAACTTCGCAAAGATGAGATATTGCAGTAAACAGGCGCTGAAAAACTTACACTGCATCTGGGGCGGAATCTACCAATTGCACAGCTTCCATTACATCCGCCAAATGAGCGGATAACCAACAATCTAACTGGTGTGCATGTTGAAGAGCCTCAACGGGCTGTCCAGAGAAAAGCGAAGCATGGACCATGTCTTCTGCATCTGTAGGGTCTGGCGGCATTTCGCTGAGAATCTGAGAAGCCACCTCCCTGACGAATTTATCAGGACTTGCGGGACAAGACACAAACAAATAGCACTTACCCAATCTGCTGTCGTCTCATGCGAGGATCCACGAAGATACTCCAGGCAGCAATCACCTCCTTCCAGTCACCACCGAGTTCTTCGCAAACCCTTTCTATGACATCCTGTCGGCCCTCGAGGATCCCAATAATGTCACTCAATCGCTCCCACCAGTTTTCAAAGTCATCAAACCTGTCTTTCTCGGGGACTCTTTCCATATCTATCCGAAGGGCCTTTACTTTATCGCCCCAACGACGAATGGCGTAGGCGAAATCCCTTTCTTCAGTATAATCCACCAGGCGCGGCTGTGATTCGACCAGAGGAATTAGGGTACTAGTGAGACGTTGAAGTCTTTCTGACGGGTGTTGTTCCAGGACACCTAAGAAAAAAAGAGAAGCTTTAGAAAGCCCGCGCAGAATCGCCCTTTGATCTGTCAGTAAAAATATATTGACGGTGTGAGGTGGCTACATACCTGGTTAAGTATGGCCAAAACGATTCATCTTCCCATGGGTGATCTAAAGCACTTAATTGATCTCCTTCTTCGGTTGAGGGTTCAATAAAATGAGTGTTGAGCCACTCCATTAGCTGGTCCCCAACAGGTTCTTTTTCACGACCAGGTTCCGGGAGGCACAGAACTACGAACAAGGATAAACATGTGTAAAGGCCGCGATAATGGTCGCTGCTGAATTGGAGAGGCCCATCTAGGCGTGGAATGGGCTGCTGAAGAAAGGGTCAACGAGCGTGCGCCGCGGGTCATTGAGTAAGAAATGTACTGAAGCATGGACCCAACATTCCTTAATAAAGTTCACATAGTCAATGGAAAGCTTGCGTATTATAGTCACGCATTCTGCGCTCTGTGCCCTGTGAGCGGCTTTGAGTTCACAACACTTGCTTGAGACTGCAAAACTGACCAGTCTGGTTCTCGCTGTGGGCTAGGCGCGTTTTGGAGCAGTTTCTGTAAAGCAGTAAATATGATAAGGGTATCTGTGAGGAGCTGTGATAAATGTTAACTACCGAGACCGAATGTATAATTAGAGCAGACTTACTAGCCGTCTTTCCGACGACGGTGCTGTATTCGTGCTTGCAAAGTACAGAGGTTGCTCATCGTGTGTTGGACGGGTTTTGTTAATAGATGTAGAAGCCTATAAAGAGCATTGAGAGGACAAAGTTCAAGTTCTCGGGGAGTCGTACCGTATTCGTGATGAAGATTGCAAGAGAATTGTCTGACGGTGAGAGCGCCGAAGAGATAGTTTGCCCATCTTCGACCAGTTCGTCAAATTTTCCAGTCTCAACTAGGGGAGGAGCCAAGTTGATTTGATCTTGTCCAAACATAATACGTGTTGTGGGTCTGAAGACTTGGAGGATAGGATTGACGAGTGTCTTGTTTCGAGGTCAACGAGGTTCAATCTTGAACTTCCTCGACGCGTAAATCATTGTCACGATTCACGCGCATGTATTATGTAATCAATTCCACGTGATTAACGTAGACAAGAACTTTAACTCTAAATTTAGACTTGGCGACTGCCCCGAACTTCCTCGCCCGCTGCACAGTTTCTGCCCTATGGCCCTCTTCTATGCTCCAGGAATTATGAGTGGAATATAGCCGTTAAAATACGCAACTTATTTCTGACGCAGGCTGTTGTTAACAATTGAAATAGCTCTTGACACCATTGTGCCTGCATCGATGTCTAGATAGCATCTCCATAACAGTAAATCTGCTTCACATTGTACGCCTGCTGCGGCTGGGAGGCTGGAGAGAATGATCTACTTCCTATGTACGTTCATAAATCACTATTTACTGTAACCATGAATATGGATCATCTCTTTGGCAGATTCCACGGAAGAAGCATCTATTTGGATCGCTTAGAGCAGTCCAGTGACCATCTCGGAAATCTTCTGTTCGATTCTGGGGTTGAACAAATTTGTTCTTCTCACTTATGCCTCCCATATATTTATGACTGCATTCTCGCCGTCATTTCCGTGGTGGGTATTCTTTAGTCACCATATTCCCGGGGGGGGACCGTCCTTACCCGACCTGTTGCTCTTGAGAGACGTTGTAGACGATTTAAAGCTACTCGCAATACATAAGGTCCCTCTATGCCCCGAGGTAACCAACGGCCTTGTCTACGATTGCAACACCCATCTCTCGCGGGCCCCAGATCGAAGACGCCCTCTGCAACTTGTCGAGCAGTTCTCTATTTTTTCCCTCTGTGTTCGATGTTCTTCCGAACGCTGTCAGTCAAGACGATAGATACATTTCCCAGCAATCATCCCGAAAACCCTATCCCAATTTCATTAGAGCTTTCGCTGGCAAATATCAGTCTAGAGCAGTCCTTGACTTGCCGTTGTAAGTTCTCTCAAACAAACTTTCCTTGCCTACAGAGCGTAGTTGGCTCGAATTGTGATACGATTCCCACTGGTTTGGTTCTCCTGAGCTCCCTTATAATCAGTTCTTGATTCATACCAGCTGATCTAGATCGCCAACTTTATGGTGGATAGATGGCACGTTTCCTGCGTCGAGACCTGGGTCGTTAAGTTGAGCTCCACCAGGACCGCCCCGCAATGAGGTATGAGTAATCATTGATTCATTCTATGGAAAACAAAGACTACCAAATGCTAGTAGATTGTAAATCCCTGTATATATGCCGTCGCGACACATGGTTCACGCGTCTAGTCCTCCATATGTCAACCTACGAAGAACTATCTATGCAGGACTGATGTAGCGATAAATTTAATGTAAGATATACCACAAACGTACTCGATCCATGTGGTCAACAAACGCACGATTACGCAAGCCTGCAGAAAATTAAAACTCCACCCCCACGCTGTTCCAACTCTGCTCCTGGATTCTTCCGTCCTTCACTTGGAAAATTCTACCAATGACTGTGACGACAATAATGCAAGTGATCAAACTCACAGCCCCGAACAACAGTCCCAAGCTGGCAATCGTGGGTTTCTGACATCATCAAACTCCTAGCTCCCGGCGTAGAATGAACCCTTGAGCTTGTCTGAGTTTCACAGCGGTGGATGAAAAACGAGGAGCGGTGATTACTCAACAAATACTGATATTGAAGCTGGAAGTCAGGCCTGGTCAACGAAATGCCTGAATATCGCGTCCAGCCTCTTCGAGGGACTTGCCTATTTCTAATCACAAGGTGGAGAGTTTCAACTTCTAAAGTTGGTTATTTCGAACCGGGATCAAAACAGGGCTGGAAATTCTATTCTGATATGGTGGGGGAATCCCCCACCCGCAGCGCCCACAAATTTGAGTTCGCCGTTTCGGATCTAATACCCGTGACTACTTGGAACCATTTTTTTACTCACTGAGCCCGTGGATCAGCCATTAAGCGAACCTTAAGTTAACCTTTCATGCGATTTGGACCCACTCTGTGGCACACGCACTGTCTACCATAGATAGAGTTAGACCACCCAATCAGCAGTCTCTTGAACTTATGTGAGTCAATGGATTCGTATGTAAACTCTAACGTATTATCATACTATGCAACGACTTGGGTTTAGGAAGAAAAGAGGGTTTCACAGTCACTCATACAATGCACGTCCGCATAGATGATGGAATGTGAAAGCTTGAACGAAGCGGTAGAGACAGATAGTTTAATTTCACGAATATAAACTAATTTGTGGGGAAATAATATTCGGGCAAGGTAAGGCTTCAAGCTTCAGGCTTCATGATAATTTGTGTCCTTCGACAGAAAATAAAGCTATTTTTAGTACCCCTTCATACGCATGAGCAATAACTCCCACGCTTGACCTTCGGGATCATCCTGTTAGAACAGAACGTGTAAGTGCTCAAATAGATTCCGGGGTTTGGAACCTTGAAAACATTAAATCCTGGAAGACGGCCCTGTGTCAAAGAACCTGGCCGATCCTCTCTGGAAGCCTCAGAGGGGTGCTAGAGGGTTGGATCGCACTTCCTGACATTTCAATTTGGCTTCTTCTTTCATTCGATGGCCACACTACATGCTGAAAATTTCCCTAAGAGCTGCTTTCACCAAAAGAGGATAATTCAGTGCCTAACATATGTCTCACTGATTCGTGTAAATGTCTAAAGAATTACTACTATTATACATACATAAAACATCCGAGCATATACCCACATTAGATACTAAAAACCATCGTCTGCATCGGCCCATGTTTCCACGTCTGTGTCGTCATCGCTAGCGTTATCAATGATTGCATGCCGCGATACTAACCGCGTTGCATCTATACCTCGTAAAGGACCTGACCTTTGGGTAATATCCCACTGCCTTGGATTATCTCGTATATCCCGTAAGGTTTGGTCCACAAAGTGTGTTCCGTCCAAGTCTTCGGGTGCAAGCGTGATGTTCCACCCGAGGTAGATGTAATTAAGCCTGTCTATATCACCCTCCCCGTCGCTATCCTCGTCCTCGTCTGATGAGTCGGGAAAGTCCAAAGGTCTCCCCGAAAGTATCAGTGCGACACCGCGATCGCGTTCATATGTCAAGGTATATGCCCTAGTCATCTCAAGCGTACAGCCCCGTTGTAGTAGCTGGAGTGTCTCTTCGGACATGTGCATGTCCCTCACGGGCTGCCAACTAGCTTGGCGAATGTCCCTGGGAGGTTCCCACTGAGCAGGCACATACTCATGCTGGGGGACGTCTCTCTCGTCATCGCTTTCGGATCCAGGCCATCCGTCGTCGTCGTCGTCGTACCAGCCGAGTAAAACTGCATTCTCCTCGTCAGAATCTGTCTCCGAGTCGTCTTGATCGTCACTATCCTCCTCATCGCTCGAAGGAAATATCCCTGTCCAAGGATCTTCGACTATTCTAGTAGCTCCAGATATGTCAGAATCAGTCGATTTCGCGTTCTTCAACGCAGCCGCTACAGCTTTGACCATAAATATGGGTACAGGTCGACGCCGGACCCTCGATCTACACGAAGGACATGACTTGGAGCGCATGAGAATGTAATGTGGATCAGAAAGCTCTTCCGGGTCAATGTCTGAGTCCTCAAGTGCTGGAGGTGCTTTCCTGAACCATTCTTGGAGGCAGGGGAGGCACAGAGTGTGGCCGCAGGGTGAGAGGCTATGTTTCGAATATCGAAAATATTTTAGTATTTTATCTCGTAATTATAGAGAAGATACTGACGCAAATGGGTTGTCCGGGAGCTCCATGCATATTTGGCATTGAACGGAGTGTTCGATAGTGGAAAGTAGCTGTAGGTCAAGTTGTAAGACCAGGGACGGTAGTGTAAGTCTAAATGGACGCGCCTCTTCCACCTTCTTGTGATTAGCTTTAAGTGTAGAGAGTTCCATATCGTTCTCGTTGAGTTTCTGCAACCTACGTCTTGAGAAAACCCCCCCGCTTCGATGGTTTTGAAAAAGCTTACAGAAAGAGTACTGGTCAATTCTGTTTGGCATTCTTCAAGCCTCTACATTCATTCCACGATTTTCATTAGCGCTTGAAAACAACGTCTTTGAGAACAAACCTTTTTATCTCGCCTGGATACCTTCTTATATTCATGGAGCGAGTCTTTCAAAGTTTCAATCTCTTGCTTTAAGCGAGCAAACTCTGCCACCGCCAAAGGGCCAGTGAAGACAGGCTGTATAGATCGGATGGGCCGCGTTTGAGTTGGGCTGCTGCATTCTCGACCAATATTATTATCAGGGGTATCTTTAGGGAGGCGCTTTGCAACCGTAAGGTGTTCCTTTCTTTGTTCAGATTCAGAGGAAAGAGTATATTGCACTGAGGCAGATGGTCGATGCAACCGAGCATGGGGCGATGCCAGGGTCAACATTGTACTCGAAATGAGTGCCTTTCCTGGTTTATCCAAGCTCGGGAGTTCTGCTGTGAAGTGGGCTGGTTGTCTTTTCCGTTCGTAGGCCTCACCCTGGGGTTTGGGGTGGCTATCTGCAAGGAGGGCCCTGTGAGTGGTACGAGGATTTGATACTTGAAGACCAGGAGACACTTGATGTTGGGAAGTTTCTCCGGATGTCGAGTGAAGCAGCTGGTCTACTCGCTTGCGAATAACTTCGCTTCCCAACAGTCTCCTAGGGGCCGACGGCGAAACTACTTCAGTCGATCTGCTGTGTCGATTCGGCATTCTAAAGAGTAAAAGTAAGAAGAAGGTGAGTGAAAGGCATCGGTTTCTGGTTGTAAATATGAAGACGGCAGTGGCAAGACTGTGGCAAGGACAATCATGGACGTGACGTCAAGGAACTTGGTCACGGCGGTATCAATATGTGACGGATTGAGATAAGATTGGAGGTCCGATTGGACCCATATCTGAACGGCCGACGATATAAGACATGATAATTTTTAGTGTCTTTTCCATCCTTACATCCCACCTTATCCAAAATGCCAGCTAACAGCGGTCGTGTTTTGCTTGCATACTCTGGAGGTCTTGGTACGCGTCTCGCGATCCTTAATTGGAGCGTTCCTCACTTGATCATCAGATACCTCATGCATCCTTGCCTGGTTGATCGAGCAAGGCTACGAGGTCTATGCCTTCATGGCTGATGTTGGCCAGGAAGAGGTGCGAGATTTGTATTTCTCAGGATCGCGAATTGCTCATGGATCTATTTTTTCAGGACTTTGCTGCTGCCGAGAAAAAGGCTCTCAAGGTCGGAGCCAAGAAGTTTTTCTTGGAGGTGAGGACGCTTTATATGAATAGGAAACACAATCCTTAATGGTTCTGGTTTTAGGACTTGAAGCGGGAGTTTGTGACTGAACTCATTTATCCTGCGGTTCAAGCAAACTGCATCTACGAGGTTCAGAGTCGCGTTGTTCCCCACTGAAACGACTACTAATCTGCTCATGTGCGCAGAATGTGTACCTGCTTGGTACATCCCTTGCCCGCCCCGTCATCGCTCGTGGAATGATTGCTGTTGCTGAGCGGGAAGGTTGCGAGTGAGTCAGTTTCTAATTTTTGATGGGATTTTTTTTCTCGGCAACATCGATAAAGCATCGTGGTTTCGGGATACTGATCCGCGATGTCAATAGCTTTGTTTCCCATGGATGCACTGGCAAAGGAAACGATCAAGTCCGCTTCGAACTTGCTTTCTACGGACTCAAGCCTGATATCAAGGTTGTCGCCCCATGGCGTCTCCCCGGTAAGTGCTTTCGTTCTGAAATTCGTCATCTAACGTTGACCCTTTGTCCAGAATTCTACAACCGCTTCCCCGGCCGTCAGGCCCTTCTCGAATATGCCGCTAAACAGGGCATCCCCGTTACCCAAACCACTTCCAAGCCATGGTCGACAGATGAGAACTTGTTCCACATCTCATACGAAGCCGGAATTCTTGAAGACCCTAATATCACCCCTCCCGCTGACATGTGGAAACTCACCACTGCCCCCGAAGACGCGCCCAACGACCCCGAGCGCATTGCTATCGAGTTTAAGGCCGGTCTCCCCGTCCGCGTGGTCGTGCCAGCGGCTGCCGCTGAATACACCGATGCCGTTGAGATCTTCGATGCGCTCAACAGCCTCGGTAGGAAGCACGGTATCGGCCGTATCGATATCGTCGAGAATCGCTTCATTGGTGTCAAATCGCGTGGATGCTACGAAACTCCTGGTGCTACCATCTTGCGCGCAGCGCACGTTGACCTCGAGGGTCTCACTCTCGATAGGAACGTCCGCGCCCTCCGAGACCAATTCACCACGATCGAGTTCAGTCGTATTCTTTACAATGGTCACTTCTTCACCCCCGAGCGCGAGTTCGTCACCAGCTCCATCCCCACGAGCCAGAGGACCGTCAATGGACTGGTCAGGTTGAAGCTTTACAAGGGTAATGTTGTCATCGAAGGCCGGTCGAGCTCTGAGGTATGATTGGCGACCCTCCGTGTTGACATTGACGTCTGACACATTAGTTCTAGGGTCTATATGATGAGCAACAATCTTCCATGGATGAGCTTGGCGGCTTCGAGCCCACCGACACCACAGGCTTCATCGCCATCGAGTCCATTAGGATTAAAAAGCACGTACAGCCACATTGTGAATGCAGCGGTCCTCACTAATTGAATTCTTCACGCAGGTGGGCACAAGCTAACATTCGCAAGGGACAGGCTGGCGTCACCCCTAAGGATGTCTATGGCAGCAGGGCCTGAAAACGAAGTTTCTTGACCACGTTTGAGGGTTGCTCCAGAAAATATTCGACTGGTAGTCTTCTGGTTGGGAACATGGAATTTACGTAACGATAATATAGGATAAGAGGTACTCCTCTGCTGTGTGTCGGAGGTGGGGTATTAGTTCATTACAAGGGAGCATGGGATGAGTGGGGGAGAGCAGGGGCCCTCCATTAAATCGCATCTCATACGAATGATGGTGGAGATTGAACGCGTAGAGTAAACGGTTATACACAGCGCGTTTGCATTTGGCATCTCTACCGGGGGGAGTAACATGCATGTAAGTGCCTCCAATCGGCTGACCAAGTCCGACTCGCTCTGCGAAGGAATTCATATTGAAGTTCCGGAAGGTTTGTTCTGACAAACGTCTGATTGTTGAATTCCTTCGACTGGTCGAAAAACCAGGAAAATAAATCTGTCGCAAATAATGACATTGAGTCCGAGTCTCTACGTCTTTCAGAACGTGCATTAGCAACCACCATACCGATGATTATGTTTGCGGGAGTGACGGAGTCAAATGAGTTGTGGCTGGAGTGGCATTCGAGAGTAGAGTGGGCTCCTTGGTTGTCTTCAAATAGTAGTTCCCACCTAAGAATTTTACTGTTTTAATTTAATTACAGCGCACGCCGCGCCTAAATACTTGGTCGTTCTGAGTCTGAATTTGGCTTTCATGAAAGACCCGCAATTGCAACGACTCCCAATTTGACACAAATCCTACTTCCTTTCTGAATAGAACCGATAGCCCACGAATATCACCACGAAGACGGCTTTGGTTATCCAGCGATTTACTAAACAAAGATTGAGGTTGGAAGTTGAAAAGGTGTCGACGACACGAGGTGCGTAAAGAACCTATTTCATACAACAGGCATATATGCAATGATTGTTGGAGGGTTCAGTAGTTTAACTTTGTTCCTTTACACCTTTCAAGCGCGACAATCATGTCAATTAACGGCCAACCTAACTTTGGACTTCCTCCTCGACCCCCAACGACTTCGACGCCCCTATGGGCGCGCATCCTTGACCCCAAATGCCGTCTTCCAAGTAACTTGACTGAGGCGGCAGCCACTATTCCTTTACCAGCTCCGCTAGACAAGAATGCTACGTCAATGCGAATCCTACTTCACGATACCCATGCCAACTTGGAGAAGTTCGGAGAACACGTACAGAAGCTCATCGAAGGGGTCAAAGAGACGAAACATGAGATCAAGACGACAAATACGCTTTTTGAACGCGACAGAGAGAGCTTGGTTGGTGATATTACGGATTTGAGTGAGCTTGGATGACTTCCTGCCTCGTAATATGTTCTCATGCATCTTCTAGTTAACAGAAGCCAGAAGGAGATACAGAAAGCTATCGGAGACCCTGCGACAAAGGAGTCTGTGCAGACCCTCACAAAAGATGTCAATGGCCGCTTGACAGAGCTTGAAATCCGAATAAGCGCAATCTCAGCGGTATCACTCTATCATTACCATAGTCCGCCAGTAAACAACTAACTCTTTTCGCAGTTCAACCAGACACATTCCCAAGCACTCCAAAACCAAATGAAAGCGGTCCAGATTTTACTCGATAAACAGGGGTCCATACTCACGGCTGTGATGCCTTTGCTTCCTCTTTTTCAAGCTCTACCTCTTCATATAGACAGCGCAAAGACTAGCATTTGTGAACACTTTACAAAAACTTCGGCACACCTCTGTCCGAATTCCAAGTCGGATGAGATCTTGACGCGCACTGTGGCCAAGGAAGCTTCTTCTGTACGAGATTCTCGCAAAAGGAAGCGTGCAGATGTTGGAAGTAGTCCATCCCTTTCATCGCCGACTCCACAACAAAGGACCTTCTCATACAAGCGAATGCGCACTGAGCATCCTGCACAGTCCACTCCTGACTCAACAAATAATTCAGCGTCATCTCCAACCGTCACTCCTTCGGCGACTTCCAAGCTTCCAGCCGCTCAAGAATCATCTCGGCCAAATGGCTCTGCCTCTAAGATTGCTCCTCTAGGCCATCAAAATCCAATTTCAACTACAACTGCTGCGGCTGCTACTTCATTTGTCTCTTCTACATCACATCGCAGTGGCGGTGGTACCTTCACCGTGCCGACCTTCAACACGCCGCTAAACCGGCGACCATTGACTGACTTGCTACCGCTTCCAGCCTCACGTCAGAACTCTAGACCTACGCCTCGAAAGAAAGTGCTTGCCTCAGTGCCTCCGTCGTCTTCTGGAGGCATACGCGACGTTTCTATGTTTTTGGATGCTAAATCTGGGGCTAGTAGCACCTTTGCTTCTAGGGCTCAGACGCCGAATATCCATCGCGTGAATAGTCCGCAAGGCGTCAGGAGGGCAAGTATCAGCTCTGTTCACTCATCGCCGACGAATGGAAATGGGCTTTCTTTTCTTCAGCGGCGGTCTACTGCAATGCCCTTCACAAGTCCTGCCATAACAAATCCTGGAGACTCTAAGTCTAGTGCTGACCGTCCTGTGTCTCGCGCTGCTGGAAATTGTCTAGAGGCTACTGCGTCTCCTGATGTTAGCCGTCGTCCTGGCATCGTCTCTCAAGATGCAAAAGATCAACTCGTTGTGGCTGCCGGGACTGGAAGTTCGTCAGATCGGATACAGGCTTCTGCCACGGAACTCAATGATGGTGCTCAAAATTCTGCTCTGCTCAACTTAGAAAGAACGAATCGGAACAATATTCCAATTTTAGGGAAGGAGCGATGGTCGCCCGTGGTACGTCTCACAATTCAGTGCCTGTTTTCCGAATTTACCTTGCGATGTTTCGTAGCGAGAGGGAAGACGTTTCATAGCGCTTGTGGACTCGGAAGACGAAGACGAAGATACTTAATAACGTGGCCGCGCCTCTTTTCTTATCATAGCTCTGATGTTTAATTTATTCTATGCATCTTTTCAATGCAGAACATCCTTCTTTGAATTCCATTAGACTCGAATCGAACTGTAATACAGAAGCTGTAGAATATATCTGTGTTTTCTTTGAGGCGATGTACGAAATAATTCCAGCAATTCCGATTCGACCAAACGCCGTTTCTGTGTTTTCTAACCTCGGTGTTATGTGCTTCAATTGAACTCGCTTGGCCCAATCGCTGGCCCTCGCCGCGGGAGCGGATTCTTTACAACGAGCACTGACGTAGTTCGCTGATCCGTGTGTTGATCTAAACGAGGAATTTCAATTGATTTTTTTCTGGCCCTGACACTCATGTTCTTCTACATCTCTTTTCTGCGCCCACCACCTGTACAGGCTGGGCCATATGGGACTATCTTGATAACGCCTCAAATATCTAACGACCTTCGTACCGAATCCTACACAGGCGCCCAAGACCTTTACTTCTCCTGGGCTCTGGAAGGCTACCATCCGAAAGGACCTCAAGTGACACGTCCCAATAAGTTCACTACCTGGCGCCCGTCTTCTGCATACAAGGAGATCCCTATTCCTGTACCGCCCGGTGTGCGCGAAGGCCAAAGATGGAGGCTCATCCTGACTGGTGCGCCGCAGAGCATCAGCGCGAGGAACCTTGACAGCGTCGACCTCTCGGCCACGGACGTTGGCTCGACGGCGTTCCCTGTGATGTCGATGCCCATTGCATTCATTGGACGTGGATCCAAGGGTGCTGCGAAGCAAGAGATGATTGAGCGGAATTTCCTTGTACCTTATGGGGAAGAGGGCAGTGAGCCAAAACTGCTTGCGGCCCTGATCTTCACGGAGAAGACGTCCTTTGATCTAGACAAGGTATGTAAGAGTCACCCTTATTCAAATGCTTCGTTCTTTCTAGATGATCTCTAATGGGATATAGGTCTGTTCAGAAAATATGGGATAGTGGAATCGGACTCAGTGCATGGTTGGTGCACCTACATGAAAACCCGAACGCGTCGAATGGCAATCCTCGAAGAGAAAACCTACGCAATGCATTCTTTTCTGAGGATTCTCGCAAGATTCTGGAACTGGGTTAGCAATTTCGCGTCTTTTTCTATCTGCAAATGAACTCTACTCCGCACTTTATAGGCGCTGGAATCGGCATGTTGTCGATAGCATTAGCAGTGATGCGATCTCGTCCTGTGTCTTCTGGACAGGTCGACGACCGTGTTATAGCGACAGACATAGGTACGTTGAAGCGTTGAACATCACTTCTACTCATTGACAACTCTCTTCTCAGACTCTGCTTTACCCCTGCTCGAAGCAAATATCACAGCCAATTCCGGATATTTCCAATCGACGAGACCAGAAGCAAAAATACTGGATTGGGATGATGAAGAGCTTCCCGAAGACATTAAAAACCTAGAAAGCTTCGATGCGATTGTGTACGTACTCTCCAATACCATTTAGTGACGATTCTAACAAGACAACTTATCACAGAATGGCTGACGTCGCATACAACGTCGCATCCTTCCCTTCGCTCACGCGCACACTCGCCAAATTAGCTCGGCTGGGCAAAAAGGCGCCTCCTATCCTTCTCGGATACAAAGAGCGAGATGAGAGCGAGCACACTTTCTGGAATATGATGTCAGATCTCGGGATTGACTTTGAGAAGATCGGCGAACGTGCAGGTGCTGGAGGCGTGCCTGTGGAAATCTGGCTTGGCTCTATGCGAGGGCAATGACGAAGCAGAAAAAATTCACTCTGACGTGCACCTGATGGAGAATGTTTTGCACATATATGCAGTCAATGAAATATAGCCGTATTAGCAATGGAGCGATAGTATGTGCAATGAGTATCACTTTATATTTGAGATCACAGTAAATCCTCAGCCAATAAATTACCTGCTGTTTTCCAGCCCACCCAGATCACATAGTTTTTCCCAATATTGTTAGGAATGCGCCAAATCTGCCATCCAGATAAGCTCAACCAGCCCTGTAAAAAATCGCGCATGACGTCCTCTGCACGCAATTCAGAGACGATCAGTAATGCCGTCCTATCAACACTTGCTAGATAGTCAATTGTTGCCAGGAATGGTGGGATCAGCGAAGGATGATAGAGACAGTCGACGACAAGCAGTAGATCAACTGGGTTCTGGTCGACATTGTAGAGCTTCGTTCTCTGCGACAGTGAAGCGGATTCGATGGCTGTCCAGTCTAGCTCTTCCACCGATATATTCTTTCCTTTCTCAAAAGGTGACAGGGAATGAGGAGACCACTCGGGGAAGTTGTGTGCCACATTCTTGCGGATGAGAGGCACTAGAGGGCCTATATCTGTCGCAGTGTATTTATGCACAAGGGGTGAGAGGGCGATGCTGAGTAGACCGGTCCCAGCTCTACACAGAATGTCAGGGCATTTGGGCGCCAGATTCAAGGGAAGACGCGAACCCGAGTTCGAGGATGTGGTATTTGTGAAGGTTATCACGATCAAGAATAGGGGACGTCGCAGCAGAGTAGTATTGTTGAAGGATGAGCTGTCCAAAATCTATGCTGATCATCAGATTCGCATTAACGAGGCACCTGAGTTGTTGAATGTTGTAGCAGATGCGAACCTAGCTTTCCACAGAACGCTCCCGGTATCGCCTTTCCTGCTATGTAAAGCAGTCTTGTCTTGCATTAATTCTATTTCTATGGTTTTCTCGGTTGTAGGCGATGTTTTCGAAGATTTATGATGCCTTCTGTTGCGGCGGGAAGGCGCATCGACAGGAGCAGCCGGAAGCACATCTTTGAGTTCGAACTTGATCTCAAGGACGTCCTTATGGGAGTCGACATAACCCAAGCCACGAAATACGCCTGTCTCAGCGGACGTGTGAGTACTCAGGAGTTCTGAATACAAGATGAAAACCTGATCCACACCGACATTCAAACAGAGATAAGTTCTAGCTTGTCAAGATAAGAAAAACGGTAGTACTTCTTCATCTGGATCTGTCACTTGTTCACAGTCATTGGAGAGAATGATTGGACCCCGAGTGACCATTGCATGGGTCTGCAAATCGGCGATGTAGCGCTTGGGATCGATAATCTGACAAGATAGTCGGGAACAAAAACAAAACTGCCAATGAGCGAATGCTGTGCATGGCGACCAAATAAAGCCATCTCACTCGATTTGGCCTCGTTCGTCTTCTGATCCTGAACATATCTCTCAAATCAGACGCCTATGACTCTGAAAGCTGAAACATCCCGAAATCTGTTTGTCTTGATACACTTGTCTGTGCAAGAGGAAAGAGCTTCTTTATGGGTTCTTGCTGACACAGTGACAGCAGTGTCATTATGGCGCTTTGGTCGCGCTTGAAGTAATTGATAGACGCGATTTAGACGCGACTACTTAGTAAGTGCATATACGCGTCTACTCCTCCGAATTTTCGCCCGAAAATTCTGTTCCAGAAGTATGTTTATATGTTCACATTTTTCCTCAAACAATTTTCCTTGCAGTCTGGAGTCCAACGCTGCATTCCCGCCTCGAGCTCAATCCGAAGGTGCATGTTGGACTGTACCTATTTCCATTCTCATAAGGACGTCGTGCACATCATGCGCCGGTATGCCACCGTTGCGTGTAGCAAAAGCGTATCAAAATATGCTGTTGGCCAGCATATGTCCAGGAGATTGAGGCATGCGATGGCCTTCCCTCGTACATCGTTTTGATATGCCCCGAATGCCCCGCATTCAAGTGTCTAACATCCGCTGTCGTCCTTGTTCGAACGCTTCACGGCCTGTAACAGGATTAAGAACAAGAGACGCTTATAGAGGAAACGATTCAGACGTACTCTTCAAATTTCGCAAGGCTTTCCTTGTAAAAGCTACAGCTCGCAATCATCAGAAACGTGGACAAGCGCTCAAGCTCGCCTTATAAGCCGAAGGTGCATATATGCTCGTTAGTAGACTATATTTCTTTTCCCGATGAGTTCTCCTTCTAAGGCATGCTGTGGATAACAAGACAATTTTGTTCTCTGTTCATCAACTACGCTTCCAAACTCGGAAAGCCTAGCGAATCTTGACCCTTTGCCCGCAAGAGCAGATCCTTAATAATAATAGTGGACAAGGAGAGAGAGACGGAGACGGACAAACTGCCCGGAGTTCGCACGTGAGAAGAAATAGATTGAAGCTAAACGACGACTCCGCAACTTGACCGTATCCCCCCATATCTATATCCTCAGCTCGCTGTCCGAACATGGCGGAGGACGGTTACACGTCGTCCACGGCTTGGGAGAGCGGCGATAACACAGACGTCCATGCTCACGGACGCCCTTCGTTCCAATCGCTCGATTCCGTCGACGAAAATTCCTCATCCGTTGCCCATTTTAATTCGACCTCGCCGCAGCCACGCTCAAGCTCGGAGTCCAACGGAAAATCGCCTTCATCTCAGCTATGGCGGGACAATGGTACAACTTTACCGGATCGCCGGGACACGTCTTCCACCATTCATAGCGCGGCGCCGACCCTCGTTGAGCCAACATTCGATGAAAATGTGTTGCGTGCCTTGTGCGAATTGGATGTATGTTGGCATTTCTCTCCATAATGTATACATTAGGAGGTTGTCATTCTGACTTGTCGTTACTGGTATTCCAGTGTGGCGTTCCGCTGCTCCTTGATCGAATAAAGCAGGGTATGGTTTCTTGCAGGGTGAGTAAATGTTATACAGTTATCTCGCCACATAATTGATATATATATATAACTCTAGGAAGCCTCTGTATTCTTCAAAAAACGAGCGATGATGGAGGAGGAATACGGCAAGACGCTGCAAAAGTTGTCTCGAACTACCTCCGAAGTCTATGCTCTTAACGACGGGAAAGCTGGGTAGAGTGTTTTTCATCATTGGAGGAAACATCATGCTCATTAAATTTTAGTTCTTTCGTGTCGGCGTGGCAATCTTCCATGAGGATCCACGAAGGAATGGCCGAGAATAGGATACGGTTCGCGCAGCGCCTCAATGAAATGAGCGATGAGTTAGCCAATCTCGTCAAAGAAGTTGATAAGAATAGGAAACAAGTGCGTAATGAATTGTATTTCGCATACGCTAATTGATCATCATCATAGACCAAAGACCTAGCGACTAGGTATGAGCGCGCACTACAGGAGTCTGAGGGAGTCACGGAGAAATGCAAGAACCGTATGGACTTCACTTCGGAGGAGCTCGAGCGTGTGCTGCTTCAGAAAGAGGGCGAATCCTTCAAGGATAACGGGATGAATATTCGTCCTGGCGGCGCGGGTGGAAAGCGGGCCATTGGCAAGGCTGTCGCTAAGGGAGGTCTACTTCTTAAAGGCAAGAATCCTGGAAATGTGCGTTCTTAACTTAATATCTCTGTTTTGGCGTTATTAACAAATAAAATTATCTATAGATTCAACGACAAGAGGATGATATTCGCTCAAGACTGTCGAATGCCTCTGACCAGTACCGTAAGGCGGTGACGGAGACGCAAGGTATGCGCCAAGAGTATTTCAATTTCCAGTTGCCTCGCATATTGCGGGTAAGTCCTCGTCAAGTCTGTATACCTTCTTGACGACGGTATTCATCGACGTTCCGTCGTAGGCCCTCAAAGAATGCGCCGATGAAATGGATCTTGGGACGCAGTATCATCTAACCAGATACGCATTCCTCTTCGAGAGCATAGTATTGAGTGACGGTTCAACGCTGGTGCCCCCGGCAGATGAAGGTATATTTTCGCGTCGCAGTTCCATTTCTCAGAGGACTCTAGCTGATTGATTTCCATACAGGCATTGGCCTTAAGGCTACCATAGAAACCATAGACAATCGTGGTGACTTTAAGACATATATGCAGAACTATGCATTCGCACGCGGAACTGCTGCCTCTCGAGGTCCACGCAGGGAAGGTCCATCAGACGAGGGATTCGTGAGTTATATTTACCTTCTCGGGGTGAACTTGTCTATTAACATTTGCCTCCGCAGTTGCCTCCTTTGCCCACATTCAATGAAAAGGCCCATAGTGCAGCCACACCTGCCACAAATGGCGCTAATGGTATTCAAGACAAGGGGCGGCCCACATTTGGCATAGACCTTGCAGAACAGATGGCCAGAGACAATGTTGAGGTGCCACCTATCATGACCAAATGCTGTGAAGCCATCGAGAAATATGGAATCAGGAACCAAGGCATCTATCGTGTCAGCGGAACGACAAGTAAAGTAGCCAATCTACGGCTGCGGCTCGAAAAAGGTATGTTACTTGATCACGATGATGCGTCCAAGACTTTTCTGTGTCCTAATATACACACTTCATTCAAATATAGATCTTGAGGCGGTTGATTTAGACGCGCCAGAGTGGTCGGGGGATATAAATAACGTGGCCAGTGTCCTGAAGATGTGGTTGCGCGAATTGCCTGACCCACTGTTAACGGACTCGCTGCATCATGGATTCATAGAAGCTGCAAGTACGTGATTGGGACCTAGCTTATGGCCGCGTTTGGCAAATTTTGACCGTGGCTGACGCCGTGCATGTTCACCCAGAAACCGACAACGACAGGCTACGGCATATACGGTTGCATGAGCGTGTTAACGAACTTCCTGACCCCAATTATTCGACCTTGAAATATTTTCTAGGTCATCTACATCGGTAATGAACTTAGCCACCCAGTCGCCGAGAAAGCATGTATTGATTGATGTTCTTTTGCTTCAGGATCAACCAACATTCGGCAGAAAACTCTATGTCCATGCAAAACTTGGCGATCGTTTTTGGTCCGACACTTTTTGGGCTGCATGCCTCCGCGAAAGGACAGGGAGGTGTCATGACCGACACATCTTTGCAGAATATGGTCCGAATTTTCTCCTTGATTCACAGTCAAGACGTCAGGCTGACTTATCCTTTCAATTACAGGCAATCGAGACCATCCTGAACCACTATACGGATATCTTTATCGACGAATCAGAATGATCTTATGTTGTCACCCGCGCGAAACGCAGCCTTTTCACGTCATTTTTCTTTCTTCGTGACAAACCTTCGATATCATTATACCCACACACTTGCTGTGTTTTTACGCGCATGCTCTGGTCAAGGACGCTCTGCCAGTAGTCTATTTTCCTGTCTTTTCAACCATTCATCTGTTTTTTGAGAACCACAATATGTATTTACTATCTCAATGTGTGTATAAGACTCGTCAGAGTTTCGTAGTCTAATTTATTTGCTACCCCGGATCCCTTTAACTTAGGCATTCATAATAGATGATCGAGAGTCTCGTGAACTTCTTCGAACGGTCGTGAGCAATGATATATTGTATTCTTAGAGCCCGCGGCTGATCGTGGATTTAGGCATATGGTCAAGGAACGAACGCGACAGTGTGCAATATGGGGTATTTGACCTGATCATGAACACGGGTAAATCTGGAGAAAAAGAACCAGGACACGGGCTTCCTTTTGTCGTTCTGCTTCAAATCTATTGGTCGGTGAAATAGACTTTTTGTCACGAGAACGAGGGACGCACCTTATTCTCAGCTCTGAACGAGGTTCCAACCGTCATCGACGTCAAGAATCCATTCGGTTTGCGAAGGAAATATGATACGTCGCAGGGAAGGACACGCGCGATTCCATTCTCGACATAGAGCGAGCTCTTGAAGAGAATCTGCCCTTCCCACACCGTCAATACCCGTAGGCGATAAGTCAAGGAAGGAGAGGTAAGGAAACGCGTTCAGAACTGATGATAGGCCTGCCAGAATCCTCTGAAAGGGGAAAAAATCAGCTCAAGAATAGAAGGGGCCAATACAAAACGGAAATTTAGCCTCGGAAGAGACTCACGATGCCGGAAAAAGCGTAGTGAAGGGTGTGTCGGAGCGCAAGCTTCACGCGTAAGCTTTCCACAGTGGGAAGGTATGTCGAAACGTTGCGTAAAAGAAGAGGGCGAACGGACATGGCCGACAGGTCGAGGTACCGAAGGGGCACCGTTGTACGGGTCATGCGGGGCAGGTTTTCGCGATTCACGTCAGAATCCTCTCCGACGAGCGAGAGATATTGCACCGGGCGCCCGGGAAGGATAGACGCTGCTGCGTCGGCTGAACCACGGAAGGAGGAGAGGTACTGGAGCGCCCCAGGAGGAACATCTAGCGCCGAATGTGCATCCGACAGCCTGAGATGACGCAAATGGGTGAGAGAGGCCAAGAAGGCTATCAGAGTGCCCGTGTACGGTTGGGCTCCCTTTGCGCCCTCGGCACCTAGTGCACACGACCGGAGCTGGGAAAATCGACAATCGCGTATCACCCGCTCCACGGCGTGCAGAGGGGGTCGGTGATGCCCGGGAACGAGGTTGGCTGGCCCGAGGAAGAGGTCGAGGGATTCGAGTGGCACGAGCAGTCGCACCACGCCTGCGAGCTGTTCACAGGCGTTGACAAGGTAGGGAGAGGGTGGACATGATGGGGATTCGACCTGCCATCGGATATGAAGTTTTCTGGCAGAGTCGAAGAGGTGCGCCCGCCGTCGCATTGCTTCGCACCACCATAGCGTTCGGTAAGGCAGAGGAGATCCCTCAGATAAGATATCTGTGATATAGACATATGAGTAAAGAATGCGTTCAGCGACGCCATTGAAGCGTTTAGACGCGCGCGCCACAGCAGCGAGCGACGAGGGCGGGAGTTCTTGGAAGACGGAGGAGAGCGTCTCATTCGGGAGCGCCATCAAAGGGACCAATATCTGATAAAATAAGCTGTTAACTGCAGGCTGAAGATCGCGACGGCGGCTATTTTCTCGCGACGTAAGATAGAGGAAGGTCAGTAGGCCGAAAAAGACGCCAGAAGAGCAGAACTCAGACCTATATCAGGCGGAGAATCCCCGGTAAAATCTGCGAGGTAATATGTCGGGGAGGCGGACAATCGACGGAGGCACGGCCGCCGCTCGACGAAAGAGAGATGGTGGCGGTCGATAAGAACCCATATTAGATATAACTCGACTTTGCGCTCACTTCACGTGGGAATGGGTGAAAGGATTGACGAACCACTAAGCAAGGATCAACTTATGTTTAAAGCATGAGATGAGTGCAAAAAAAAATCAGATAAATATGGTAAAAGTACAATAAGGTTACAGAAATGCAAACAAACTAAATCCACACCAGAGAAATCTAAGCGCCGAAACCGTAGAGTGTACGCCCTGAGCGCTTCAGAGCGTAGACGACATCGAGAGCTGTGACTGTTTTTCTCTTGGCGTGCTCAGTGTATGTTACTGAGTCGCGAATGACCTGGAGGAAAGACATTGTCAGAGAGATAAAGAGTGGCGCAGAAACCAATACTAACGTTCTCGAGGAAGATCTTGAGAACCCCACGAGTCTCTTCGTAAATGAGACCTGAGATACGCTTCACACCTCCACGACGAGCGAGCCGACGAATGGCAGGCTTTGTGATACCTGAACTTAAAGTCAGATACAAGCCGAGGACCTGAGAGTTGGTGTTGCGCACCCTGGATGTTATCACGAAGAATCTTGCGGTGGCGCTTGGCTCCGCCCTTTCCGAGTCCCTATGAAGTTGTCAGAACACTACGCTCGCTCCTATGTGCTATTGAACACACCTTTCCGCCTTTTCCGCGTCCAGACATGTTATTGAGAGGTTGGGTGGTGGTGGTGGTGGTGGTGTGTAGTGAGTGAGGTGGGCTGTGAAAGCGGGATGATGGATCGAGCCAGCCCGGCCGTGGTTATATATTGGCGCACGGTGGCTGTGCTGCATTTCCCGTTTGTTGAATCAACGGAGCCGCGGGCATCACGTGTCTGACGCGCTCGTGTCTGTATATAATGAGCGTCTAGTTTTGGACTTGCCCCCATCTCACTCTCTACCACCACCGCCTTTACTTCAAGACACCACCACCACCACTTCCACAACATTATCAATGGCTCGCACAAAACAAACCGCTCGCAAGTCTACCGGTGGCAAGGCGCCCCGTAAACAGCTCGCTGCAAAATCGTCGGCGCGCAAGACTGCCGTGAGTCTCACTTTGGGTTTTCGACTTTATTCTTTTGCTCATTGCATATGCAGGCCGCGGCTGGAGGTGTGAAGAAGCCCCATCGCTTCAGGCCCGGAACTGTCGCTCTCCGTGAAATTCGTCGTTACCAAAAGTCGACTGAGCTGCTCATTCGCAAGCTCCCCTTCCAACGACTCGTTCGTGAAATCGCTCAGGATTTCAAGGTGACTAATATTCCCTCTTTATGACTCATGCACTTGATGGCTGACTTGGTTTGTTTAGACTGATCTCCGCTTCCAATCATCCGCCGTCATGGCTCTCCAGGAAGCCGCTGAGGCATACCTCGTCTCTCTGTTTGAGGACACCAACTTGGCCGCCATCCACGCTAAGCGTGTTACCATTCAACCCAAAGATCTTGCCCTGGCTCGCAGACTGCGCGGCGAGCGATCATAGAGTGGTGGATGTTGTATTGTTTTCGATTTTCTGCTTAGTGTATCCTTAGTGTACTTCCATATTTATTCTTCTCCTCTTAATACCAAATGAATTCGGGTGCACCTGAATCGCTTGAAAACAGAAACATGCTTCGGTGGCTTAGAATATGGCGGCTCCGAGTCAATACTTAGTAGTGTTTGTGTAGGAGCCTTCGAGTTGCTGTTGCTACGAAAGGCCTTGGCCCTTAAGTGCCCCTCGCATAGTTTGCAGTAGCGTATATTTATATACCTACTACGGTAGCCTATTGTTTATTTCCTTTATCTCACAACAAGCAGTCTCTGAACAGTGGCAACCATACTTGCAGCAGTGTCGTCATTGATCTGCCAAAGTTGTACGCTCATGCGCTGCAATGGTATCAACGCTCCGATAGATTAAATATCTAATGAACGTCTGATGCAAGCAGTCTGTGCTGTTATAGCATGTCATTCACGTTTGGTTGTTTAAGCGCCCGTGCGGCGCGTCATTTGCCGACCCTGATCAACGCGCCTGTGACTGCCAATGTCACAGAGTTACGCGTCGCGCAACCTTGATCACGTGGGTCCAACTACCCTTTGTTGAAGACGACGATTTGTGATGGCTCCAGCGCGTCGAGTACGATCTCCAGATGCCTCCCGACAGCCCAACGCCAACGACACAGACCAGGATTCAGAGCCAGATACACCGAGGCCGCAGAAGTCGCACCTCAGAAAACGGCTTAGCGAGGTCCATCATGCAGATCAGGACGGGAGTTTCACTGAGCCTGTCGGGCGTGTACCGCTGAGGGCGGTGAATATCAACGATGATGCCGCGGAGAAACGGCGTAGGAGGAAGAGCATGAAGATCAATGTCATCGAGAACGCGCATGCGGGGCCATCCTCAGAGGGAGCTACGCAAGATCGGGCTGAAGGCGAAAATCTGCGGGCGGCAAAGCAAAAGCAACAGTTGAACACCGTCCCGTTGCCCACTATAACTGTATCTCTGGATGAGATGAGCTCTAACTTTGAAGAGTGGATGAAGATGGCGACCGACAACGTGAGTTCTCATGTTTCTGGTATCTTAAGCAATGTTAATGAGATGCAATAACCCAGAAAATTAACGCCTCTAATTCATGGAACTTCGCCCTTATCGATTATTTTCATGATATGTCCCTGCTCAGGAATGATACCGATAACTCTATTAACTTCCAACGCGCGTCGTGCACGTTGGACGGTTGCGTGAAAATTTGGACGAGCCGTGTGGACAGCGTCGGTACTGAGACAGGCAAACTCCTAAATAATCTGGAGTCTGGAGGCAAGAACGACGATGACGACGGGGATAATTCTGATAACCCTGATGGCGACCCGTCCCAAGGCAAGAAGCGGAAAGCTACTCGCGGCGCGGGCGCTACACTAGCCAAAGATTTGTCGCAGTTGAAAAACAAGAAGCCCGACTTGGAGTTCGCGGTTGATCCTTTGTTCAAGAAGACGAAGGAGGACTTCGACGAAGGTGGTGCCGGTGGTCTCTTGATGAACCATTTGTCGTTGGGTATTGGCTCTCTGGGTTGTATGCGAGTCATCTTCGACGCTAGCGACCCCATGGGTAAAGTCGAAGATGAGGAAGTTGTCGAGGAGCCCCAAGACGAAATTGATATTAGCTATCTGCGAAGTCTGTATCTTTTCCACCAAATTACTAATTACCGTCATTGATTGATCCTCTTTTTATTTGTTTAGAAACCTTCTTCCCCGATCTTTCCTCCCTAGAGGAAAAGGCTATTTCTCATTCGCTTGCCGATTTCTCATTCTCGAGGGACGGCGTCTTCGCCAATGATGATACTACCTTCTTCCAGGACAACACCCGGCCAGCAATAAACGTTGATGACGACGACGACGACGATGCGACGTTTGGCATGAACATGGACAACGACGAGGGCCCGCCTCAGGACTTTTTCTCTGGTGCTGACGCCGTCAACGACGATTTTGGAGGCGATATGATGGGGGGAGACGAATTTGGTGGCGATAATGTGTCGAACCATGGTTCTGATGGTCTAGGGGGCGATGGGGAGGGACGTCCTGGGCCATATGTCCCTTTCGATCCGCGTAAGTTGCCTAATGAGCGCGATATGGTGCTTGCTATGACCAACGATGATGGCGAGGGAGGCGCTTTGGATTATTTCGACCAGAACTTCCTCAAGAATTGGGCAGGACCTGAGCACTGGAAATTGAGAAAGGGGATCCGGAAACGTAAGACTTATTCTTTCGCAAAGAATTACTGTATGCGCTATGCTGACTATAATTTGGTCGTCCAGCTGAAGCAACAGAGGCCGGGAACAAGACAACCAAGCAACGGCCGAAGAAAGAAGCGGTCAAGATAGACTTCATGACACCGTCAACCAAAGACTTGAAAGAGCTAACCAAGGAACTTTTCGCCCCTGTGTCTGGCAGAGGAGCAAGCATAAATCTTCCTGGCACCGGTGCAGCATTCGCGAAGAAGGGTAGCAAGAAAAAGAAGGAAAAGCGCGACGACCATAGGCTGCCTGATGATATGCACTTTTCTAGTCGGCAGCTCGTTACGCTGTTTTTGAAACCCAAGTTCTTCGTGCGTGGGGTTGTGTTTTGCGGAGGGACGATGCTGACATGTGGTTTGCGTTTAGTTGAAGATGCGTGGTAAACGCGTCAAGATGAACGACAATGGGGATGGTGAAGTCGACGAGAACTTCTGGGCGCAAGCAGCTGCCGACCAAGCTGCGAGTCGAGATCATGATGCAGATGGTGATGATAGTAAGTCTATATATTGCACCACTTGCTTCAGCAACAGAATAACACCTCTTTGCAGGTAATGACTTGCCGGCACCATTCAATACTCAGTTCTTCCATGAAGACGATTTCGGTGGCGGGTTCGGGGACGACGCTGATGATAGTCTGCCCCAAGATGATGCAGGCGAGCAGGATCTGCTTGCAGCTACAGCAGGCCAGACCCGGCGTGTTCGTCCTGAATTTGTGAACTACACCAAACGGCCCAAGCGGGTTGATGTGAGGATGCTGAAAGAGAATATTTGGAAGGGGCTGGATATCGTTGTCAAGAAAGAGCCGGTGGAAGATGAGGATGAGAGTATGGTATGTTTTTTCTCGTTTTCTAGTACGTTTAGGAACGGTGCTAATGCATGTGTATGTTTCCTTCTTATCAGGATGTGGACGAAGACGAAATCCCACCGACGGACCCTTCGGAATCAAGGCAGTTCAGCCAAGTTATCTCGGGTCTCCAACAGTCATATCCTCGTGACAAGATGGAAGAGATCAGCACCAGCTTCTGCTTTATCTGCCTTCTTCACCTGGCGAACGAGCAAGGACTGAAGCTTGAGAGTGCGTTAGAAGGCGCCCCTTCTCCTCCAGTTGTAGATGAACTTATGGAGGAGGATGGTGAAACGCTGAAGGGCGATGAGAAGAAGATTGGCAATATATGGGATATCAAAGTACGTTTCTTGTGTTGTTTTTCGCCCAAAAATGGAGCTAATGCCTATTTGATTTCTTTTCTTCACGCTCTCTAGATTTATAGGGATCCCACAGCGACGCAATCAGCGTAAGAGCGTGTATATATGGCTAGGTTAATCCTATCTTGTCCGGGAACTTTTGATTATGATATTCACTGCTATGCCTACAATAACGTCTTCAGACGTCCAACCCCTCATTCCTCTCCCTGTTACATAAAGCCGTTCTAATCCATGTTTTATGATAGGAGGTTACAAGGTTGAATGCACTCGTATTACCTCTACGTGTATTTATTCCCTTTACGTATTTTGTTGTATGTATGATAACGCACGGTCAGACTAATTATTCTCGAAGACAGCGTTTGAAGCGCGTGGATTTCGATTAGATCGATTTGGTTTATTGATTTTCGTTCATATTTGATACTATTTATCGGGTGGGTTTGTAGAATACGTAGCCAGTTCGCATCAATGTCAACATCGGAGCACTGGGTGTATTTTATCTACGGCAGAGAATAAAGCATACAATGACAACAACATCTGAGGTAGGAGCATAATCTAGAGGATATATGGGGTATGACACTAGAGATACAGTGGGATATCATTGCTAAAAGCTACAAATGGAGAGATAGAAATCAGGCTGTCATCTAGCAATACAGGCAAAACCAACAAATGCGCAGGCAACGGAACGGGAAAAGTCGTAAATCATGTTGGGATCATGGGGTTTGTTCAGCCCTATCGATTGATGTAGCGGTGGTATCGAAGGTTCAATGCTTTGAAACAAAGGCATGCCAGAGGCTTTCGTTGCGCTTCTGGTAGCGAGAGCTAGCTGCAACATATTGCGAGTAGTCCTTTTGAGGGAGCTCTAGCATACCCTGGCTCAGACGGCGGGTGTTCTCGACTGAAGAGGGAAGCACGGTGAGCAGGTCGCTTGAAGCGATTCGTGCGCATGGGACGTCGGTTGCGAGGAAAACACCCTCTCCAAAAGGTGCGTAGGTATTGACCTCGAGGTATTTTTCGCGTTTGGCGTGGGTGCGTGTAGCTGGAGAGATAACAGTATAAACATATGTGCGGCCACCAGGTATATGAGATAATATTTACCTTGAACGACCATGACTCGATTCTTGACGAGAGCAACAGCGAAACTTCCATCGGCGAAAGACATAGTAGTGTAGATGGACGGGTAGATTGATTAGGTTTGTTGAGTATTTGAGCACTTGAGCGCTGGCGTAGAGGTCTTTGGAAAGAGTGACAAGAGACCTAATATTTCCTCTGTGCGTAAGAGGTTGCAGATACTGCGAATGAGGCAGATAATGGTTCTGCTCGCCCAGACGGCATTTATATACCCAAAGTCATAGTGCAAGGGCATTGTTCCTGGATGAAGAGAAACATTGCTGCGAGAAGCACTATGCTTACGAGAATCTGTGTCTTCTTTCCATAGATCTCCGCAGTTGATAGCGTATTGGTTCAAGGCAATGAATAAGACAATAAGGAGGAACTGAACAAGGAGACTAATGTATGACCGCATTTGGATCAATGCCACCAACACGTTTCTTCCCACGGACATAAATAACATTCCCTTTTTTGAGAATTGCCTTGCATTCACCAGATGAGTCGACCAGGTCTTGTACGAGTACAGCCTATGTCGCTCACACAAAGCGTGCAGTATATTCTAATGCTGCACCCGAAGGCGGTATAGCCTTTGTGTATCATACAAAGCAGGAGCCCATCTTCGCCCTCCGAGCGCATTGCTTCCTCATTTCTAAAACCTAAGTCTGTCGTTCGTAGCACATATTTCCCTGCGTCCTTATTGTTTTATTCCAGTTTCTTAACGTGATGGACTTATCTCAATTGTTCTTGAAATAATATACTAGACGTTAATCTAATAGTACTATGATTTGGAGCCTCATGCGCCCGCTTACGATTCGTTACTGAAGTTGATTCCAGCAGAACATTCGGATTTCAAGATATACGAGAAGACCATTGGATCAATGAGAAATTGTCGCGTGAGCTCTCCCAAGTCAATAATATACAAATCGAGTCCATAAAATATCGTTTCCGAAGAGGAACATTGAAGCAATAGCTTCAATTATGAACAACTAGCGACCAAACTAGGAGAAAAACTATAGGTGGAGCGCCCTTGAATGTTATAAATAAATCGTATACGGTGACCAGTTTATTCTGACCATTGACATTACCTATGTTTCAACGTCAAAAGACGCAAAATAAATATTGAGATCCGTAGATCTACCACTCCGGGAAAGCGTGTCATCCTTGTGCAGGGGCCATGCTAATCTTCTCTGTATCGTTCCAATTTTTTCGTATGTCACCCCGAAGGGGACATATACAAGAGGAAATTTATGATGCACCTCAGGAGACTGATGCATTTGGTTCAGCCCACGGGGTGGGACTGATTACCATATCGGGACAGCCACGTTTCCCATTTACTTACTGGACTTCACATTTTCGTTGACGAAACCAATGATTAATGAATACCCGCAAGTATCATTTGGTACGTAGGCATTCTCATATAAATATACTTATAAACAAAATAATATTATCGACTTGTAATTTGTAAAGACCACTCGACATCAAGTAATCTATCCAAGAAATGATCTATAAATCAATGGCGTCCATTAGCATACCCATTGCCATTGCCATGGCCATTCGACACTCCATTCGCCTTTCCATTCCCATTTGCCTTGCCGTTTCCGTTTCCTATGCTATTCGCCTTCCCATACCCGTTGGCCTTGCCATTACGCGCAGCTTTGAGGTCGGCCAAAAAGTAATGCGCCTTGCCTAACATCCAGATCGGGAAGGAGAACTTGAAGTTTGGGTACGCGATGGCGCATGTCTTATTGAACACGCCCTCAATGGCTTCTTGGGGCCATGAACCGTCCTAATACACACACACAGAGTGTGAGATGAGGGTGAGGATTTGGTGGGCGAAATGGGTGCTTACTGGTTTTTGGCGGGACATGACGAGCCTGACGGCTTTCTCGATGGGCTCTGGATGGGGGTATTTGGCGTACATGAGCGCCATTGTCGCCCAGCATGTCTGCACGGCCTGCGTGTTCTCGTGCTCGATCCATGCGCTCTGTTCACAAGACTGCAGGAAACCACATTAATGAACGGTGCAGTATCACTGTATCAAATGGGTGTCGACGTACCTTGTAACTTTCGCCCCAACCACCGTCCTCTCTTTGGTGGCTCAGGAGAAACTCGCATGCTTTGCGGGAGTACGCGCTCGTCTCGTATGTCTCGCCTACGAGCGCGAGACTCTCTAGCGCGAACTGCGTTGCGTAGGTGAAACAAATGCCCCAGGAGCCCACCCAGCCA
>QFFD01001673.1:0-49837 GCA_003314615.1 Pholiota microspora
TCTCGAAACTCGAACCGAAGTCCAACTATAGACGTCTCCTATAATTGTCCCTTCGTGTTCGTAACACTGGATTTGACAATTATCGGCTTTCCGGTGCTCAGACCCAGCCTAAATATGACCAACAGTCGAGATAAATGAGTTTTGGTACATGCCGGCTGTGTTAGTTGACATTGGTTTGCTGTAGTGGGAAGAACTGTTGTCACTGGCCAGTCGGCAGCAATCTGGGAGGAAATCCGAAAGACAGGGAACATAGGATGAGCCGTATGGCTTCCTTGGGGTGTCCCATATGCCAATGGAAATGCTGACTATTTCTAATCTCTGCAAAGGGCATCGGACGCTCGAGGGGAGTTCGTTGGTCTATTAGATTGTGGATAGTGCATGGCTATATTGACTTCAAAAGGTTGGAGGTGAATCATCTTATACTTTTTTTTTTTTGAGTCTAGTTGTGCCATTTCTGTGTGTCAAGCAGCAATTTTTCTCTTATTTTCCTCAGATTTACTGGTAGTATCATTCAACAAAGTTGTGGACAGCATTGAGGACGAGTCCAGTCCAACTAGCGCTCCAGATACGGCCGTCCTAATTGGCGCACTACCAAATAAACCAAACAATTGGCGGACACCAAATTTCGAAGTCCGTCTGTACGTCTATTTTAAAAAATTCGGCCTATCGTTATGAAAACAGCTGTAATGTAGGATAGTTGATATAACGGGTTTAGCAGTTTGAGGTATTTATCAGTACATTTCCGTAACTACAAGTAACTACTACGTTTGCGCTTTGGCACTGCTAATCTCAAGGTTCTACAATAGTGTAGTTTTCGAAGTTATTCTGGTTCACACTTTAGTTACGAGGCTCCAATTCATTGCAAAGATAAAGAGAATCGCCTCGGGCCCTCTGCTGCCCAGTGACTATGAAACTTGGGGGCCGCCTTACTTTCTGAAACTTGGCCATCGTAGAATGCTAAATAATAATCAAGCACATTCCAATAAATTTCTGCATTCACAATTGGCCTTCGTGTAGACTTAACAGAGAGTCATAGAAAAATATTAAATACTATATACATATAGTAATTATTTATGGAAGAAGCTCACGGGCGCCTACCGAACTCGTGAGAGAAAGATGACATAATATGATCGCAATGAGGCCACGTCGTTTCCTACCGTTCGCTCAGATGCCCTGTGCTCACAAATAGTACGAAATGCATACACCTAAAGGCGAAGGAAAATTTCGGGCGAAGCTTGTGATAAGTATCAGGAGACTGCAAACATGATCGATTACCGCAATCTTTCATCTACGATTACGGGCGTTCCCATTGGGAAGGTTCGTTCTGCCGATATGCATGTTTCCTCTCTGACCTCCGTTGATGTGGTAGGAGTGAATGCCGCGGTCATTTATCGAGACATGCGTATGCCAGCCACCAGAAAGGTTACTTCCTGGCTGGGACACCTGCTGAGTGAACACCCCTGCTGCACGGAGCGGTTGCTGTACCATCTATAACGGTACACTGTCAGGTTCTTTTCCTATCAAGGATTATGGCAATCATCTACCTGCTCGATCCATTGCGACATCCCGGACATATCTGGAAACGCAGGCATATTCATAGCCTGCTGAACAACACGTTCACCACTTGTTCTGCTTGTACTGCGAGACCGAAATGGACTCACCTGAGGAAAATTTACCGAAGTGCGACCTTGCCTTATATTGATAAAGGAAGCAGGGCCCACAGACGCTCTTCTGCTCGGGCCTCGAAACTCTGGAAGGAAATCGGACCCTCTGTTGGAATGGCCACCAAGGAAAACCCTGTTACTGATTTCTATGTTATTCCCGTTGATTGTGATACTCTGGCTGGCGTGACCGGACCCAGCGTCGACGACCTGAAAGCCAGAAAATCCAGTTCCGGAATGATCTTCCCCGAATCCTGTAGACGTTATTTCTATATTCGCTGGCGCCGCCTGCGATGGAGGAGGATGGTAGGGAGGGGGCAGATCCTGCCTCTGTTCTCCTCTATCTTCGTAATGCAATTCCTCTCTCAAAAGCTCAGGCAGCTCGGGTTCTGTTCTGGACGGTGTTTCGCGTGTTGGCGTCGACCCTTCGCTGATTATATCTCTAATATCTTCAATCCCGTACTGCTGCCGAAGA
Source organism: Pholiota microspora (assembly GCA_003314615.1). Classification (NCBI taxonomy): domain Eukaryota; kingdom Fungi; phylum Basidiomycota; class Agaricomycetes; order Agaricales; family Strophariaceae; genus Pholiota; species Pholiota microspora. The sequence goes on from QFFD01001673.1 coordinate 2,137, forward strand.
CTCTGACAACGGGCATTGTTATGTTCACATGCATGGGCACTGGAATACATTGTCCCGTCCCCGAGCCTGTAGGCTTCTACTACGTACCCGGGGCAAGACTGGTCCCCGGAAGAAACAGCGCCTCTAGATTCAGAAACATTTTGCCGGTGTGGGACAGAAGATTGCGGTCTCCCAGAATTCCGCGTCCACGAATGCCCAGCCTTTGAATCGCCATCGGAAGACGACGATGATAGAGAGGATTCTGTATCTTCGTAAGAGTCGTACGTGCCAGAAACACTGTGAGTGTTTCCAACACCAATGGCGCTGGTGTGGAGGACGTTGTTGCTGTTAATGTCAACTACTACTGTGTGGCCGTTCGTCTGTTCTCGCCCATAGCGAGAGGGAATACTGACGTGATTGTACCTTTCTCGGGACGCCATGGGCGAAGAAGTCGAAGGTCGAGCAGGGCTCCTTGCTCGAGGTTCACTGGACGATAGCGTTCTCGCACCCAAGAAAGAATGACCATTGTTGTAGCTATCTGATCTACTAGGACGTGTAGCAGACTCGCCTACGTTTCCGCTGTCATAGACAATCGCAGGGGAGACTTCGCTGTTCCAGTCATCAAGATTCATTGGCTGGCGCAGCGGAGTGGAATTAGGAGGTTCGGGCTGACTCCAGTTATTGAGATCTAATGGTTGGCGCATCGATATTCGCTGTGGGGTTAGATTGTGGAGCCACACCCGCAATACTGAGGCTGCGCGTTTGTGAAAGGGAGTGCAGTTGTCGTGAGCGAGCCTTATATATGCAAAGCCTCGTGCCAGATGGAGTGGCATTGAACAGATCTACCAGCATCACATCTCGAATGGGCTCTGTGACTCCACTTTTAGCAAGCCATCGATTGTCATACTAGAAACTTAAGATGCCTGGAACCTCGTGCAGAAGTCGCATTTGGAGACGCATAGCCTTCATGAGCTAGTATTAGGAGTAAAATTGTATAGCCCACAAATAGCTCTTGTACTTGATTCCGGCCATTTATTGTCTGACTGCGGCCGTCATCCCGGCCGAATTTGTGTGCACAGAAAGAGGATGCACGCACACCTTTTCTTTAATTTCAAGATCAACGTGATAGAAGACTGCAATTTTTTGTGGACGTACCTCAAGACATGCTTGTTCATCGGCGTTGAACGTCTAGAACATTCGACTGTCATACTGAGAAAAAGATATCCATGGACACGCTTCTCACGAAATTGACCCAGGCAAAGTACTGTCGAAGGCTCAGATCAACGACTCCAATACTCGACACTCGATGGGCCAGCGACTGACCTGCGCCTTTGCCATAATAGCAATCCTATCCCCAGTTTGGAGTGATTTCACGAAATCGATACCCAAACCACTTCCAGTTGATTCGGAATTCGCATTCTCATCAATCCCTATATCGAGTTCCTTTCTCCAGATAATTTGGTGAGTTTGCATTTCACGACAAGCCCTGAGATTCCGTTGGATAAGCCAGGCGTCCGATGTCTCATTGGGGTTCTTGACATTTACAAGAGTGACTGATTGTCTAGGGTCTTTCCCCCTAAACCAAGCAAAAAGACGGATAGATTCAAATACTTTAGTCCATTCATAGTGAACGTCCGAGTTGTGGTTGGTAATGACTGGGTGTAAGGTGTCGCGAGCTTCCAGTATATCTTGAATGAACTGGGTTCCGTTGTAGTCGTCTACCAGTAGGTCTCGAATTATGGAAGCTTCGAACCATGTATACGATCCAGTGTATGGCCCTGCATCATGACATTCGACAGTTGACTCTGATTAAAAAAAGAGAGGTGACGTACCTGGAAGACTTTCACCGCCCCATCCTTGATCGTGGCTCTCTATCCTGAAGCGTATTTCTGCAATCTTCATTGGGGAATCTGTAGGCCCCTGTATTATAGGAGAAAGAATGCAGCATCTGGGTTCATTTTCTCTGACCCGTAGTTCAGGAAATGGCTGGAACGTGCACGATATTTTGGGCCAGTATTGCGCTTCTTCTATGATCAAGTTCGCGAGCTCTGCAGGTACAATGTGTAACAGTGCGTGGCGAACAGAATAGACATCCAGTGGAGTGGGAACATAGTAAGAGTCACTCATGAAGCTATGAAGGCAGGGGAGTTAATTGGAAAAGTGTGGCTACTTACCGACACCCCTTTTCGGACATTACGGAATGTTTGCTCTTTGACGTCATCAGATCAAGGTTCTGAGTAGCAAGTTCTCTATTTTAGACTGGAGTCTGACTTGGTCACTGCAAGGTAAGTTGAACAAATAGTGCTAATTGATAGAAGTACAATTTTACAGGTCTGGTTTTTCTACACAACTTTACAAAATTTTTGGACGGAGTGACGTCGAGCGGCTAGCAAACATTGAGGTAGATCGCATTCATTCCAGGCAAAATTGACGTTGATGAACGTGCCAACGTTTAAACAATGGCATGACGGCTGCCTCCGACGCGCCCGTGAGTGATGCCGTGGAAGTGACGACGATTTCCAGGGACGGGGAACATCGCACCAACAGGCAAGTTCATAGGCGTGCCATATACGGAAACTTCAAGAGATTCAAGTTGACCCACAGATCCATCAGCCTAGACGAGTATGAGTCAATACACGTATATAGAGGTTAAATGAGTGCAAAAATACCTTCAACACTCTCCAATGAAGTTCATTAGTGAGATATGGCTCGACAACTTCGGGGTTTAACGAGCGCAATCCAGCATGCTCAGAAATGTATTTAGTCAGATGGACGAAGCCTTCGACCACTACATTGCCTTGACTGCGACAGTTGGCGCAGTGCCCTGCGGCGCTGTTGACGAAGGCGTGATGGGCGCCAACGAAGTTGGGACTGACGAGCCATTGTTCGGGATCCTCTGGGACGGGGCCGAGGAAGAGGAGTACAGAGAAGCTAGACCCAAATTCGTATTTCTTGAATTCGATACGGGCGGTCCAGTCATAGAACCCGTGGGGAGACGGGTGACCTCCAGCGGACACATGAACAGGAGGCTCGGCATGGGGCTGGGCAGCAGCGGCATGGACAGAAACTGCCCGAACGGCTGGTTCCACATGAGCAGGGGCGGGGACGGGAGGCTGGGCAGCGGCTTCGGGGGCGGGGGCAGGGGCCTTCTCCAACGGAACATCTGCTGCCAGGGAAGCCACGGACCCTGCGCCTATAGCAGACGTAGCAGCAGCAAACCCACTGAAAACCGAAGCTCCGTACAGGCGGTTGACGATATTACCAATGGCCGCTTTGACTGCTTGAGCATTGCCCAAGTCAAGTCCGTTGAACTCGGGGTAAGTATAGCCAAGTTTGGTGGTGTCTGTGATGCCGCCAGAAGCCCAGAATGTAGTCTCAGTGTTGGAGAACGGGGTCAGAGCTACACGAAAGGATATCAGAAAAATGCATTAAGCCTTTGGCTAATTGCTGCACTTACGAGTCGAAACATCGACGGGAGCCTCAGGCGGAAGGATAAAGGTCCCGTCCTCTGAGTCTCCGGGGCTGACCCAGACACCAGGGTTAATAGCCGCCCAAAGAGAGAGAAGCCTATCGACGTTGCAGTGATGCAAGAAGAAGATAGGATCGAAAGCTAAAAACGCAAGGAATTATTACGATAGACTTATTGGGATGGAATGAAAGGGTACTCACCAGCGACAGCAGGATCAGCCATATGTCCTCCTCCTCCAACATCAACATGAATTCCATCGTGGATGGCCTCGAGACTGTTACTGGTGCTTCCACCATCGCCAACAGTGTGGTTACTGAACGCCTTCCAAGTATGTACACGCGTGAGCATGCTATACGTGTTAGACGTTATGTTCTCCTGGGACGCACGAAGAACGCTAAGGGGTGCAATTGATTAGCCTTTGCAAGCCAAAAATAGAAACGAGGCAATTATGTCGACATACTTTCTTAACTTTGCGACGTTGTCCGTAGCATTTGGCCGAGAGCTGTTTGGTTGCCTGAGGGTGGTCGGCCACTCGGAATATGGGCGAGGGAATGAAGAATCAATCGGATGGAACTTGTAATGGTACAGAGGATTGTCCACCTCGACTTTGTGTCCGTTGGAGCCGGTGATCGTTACCTTCTTCGACACGATGACCTGGTCAGGAGGAACAGCATTCGCAGCCCAATCCCAGTACGGTTGACGAAGATTAGCAGCAGCCTGCACCCAAGCGGCCTTATCGGAAGTGGTGTAAGTCGCGGCGATGTCCTGTACGTGCTTGTGGAGGATTTGCTGTGCATGCCAGAGATGTTTGTATATGCGGATAGAACAAAATGATGATAAGGCGCTCACCTCGTAGAGAAGAACGTAGGGCCTGTGCCAAGTAGGGAATAGAACGGATCCATGAGTGCAGTACCCTCCCCATTGAGTGTTTGGGTCGAAGGGTTGATCACCAGTTATACCGTCCCAAGGAGTGTAAGGAAGGCCGTGAATACCACCGATCTGGAAGAAGGATCGGACGTTTTCCTGAGGTGGAACTGAGCTCATAACCTCTGAGGCCGCCACATGAGCAAATAGCACACATACAAGGGAAAAACAACTCACGAAGAGCTTGAATGTAGAGCGAGAAAAACTTGTCGTTCTTGACGAAATCATTGATTTCGAGACGATTGGCGATAGTGCCAGAAACACCAGTGATAACAACGCGAGACATTTCTCAGAGTGGAAAGAAATTAGGGAAGAGTAGAGCAAGTAGAGCTGCCTTTTATCTTGGCTGGAAATGGAGGATGGGCGGCATTTACGTGATCAGGGCCATCTCCTTCAAGAAAAACAATGACAGAGTCCCGGACGGCGTATTGAATCAGAAATGGATTGAATATTCCTAAAGGTGGGGAGTGAGGAAATTGTAGAGCTTGCGAAGGCGGAGAAGGTTAGCTGGGCATCTAAGTCCAGAGAAGAGAAGAAACGATGTACGCAGCGTGATCCTGCAGATGATCATACAGGCGAAATGGAACCGCGACCCTAGTAGTTATCGATGGTTTGCCGTGACATGTTTACGGTTCTCGAAGATCGATTTCGTCGGCGAAGGTATTTGCGCGACGCGAATCCATAATTTAAAGGATGTGTCTCGTAACGAGCGTCATGGGGTTTGTACCTGAGGCCTGGAGATTTCAGCATTTGAGCGGAGGTTTTGTCATGATTGCTATAGATATAGAGATCTATTGAGGTGAAATCTTCAAAAATTGGAGCTTGAGCCTGTACAGTGAGGCAAAAGACGGACCTTTGAATGATACTGCCCAGCATCATCACGATTCACATGAAGATATTCTTGCACCAAGGTCCCCAAATCACTGTTCTGGACCTTGTTCCCGACGCAAACGCAAAGCTAAGGATGCATAGTACATATGCCATTTCGAGCTGCACAGAAGTAGGTATATCGGCGGTAGAACAACTCGCCGTTCATTTTGCTTCAGCCGATTTAGAAAGAGTGCAGCTGATTTTCTGAAGTGCAGTGGCGGTTTGGGGGTCTAACTTTCGTCAAACCGAATAGAACAAGCTTCGAAACAGCCATGCAGGACGGTGAAACGCATGAGGTGGCTAGTAGCAAGTCACGATGGGATATGTCATAGAGAAGATACACGTTGAATTCAACTTGGAATTGTGGACTTACAAAAAAAACAGCGGTGGCAGTGCAAATAATCGCACGCTTTCTTGACTTGTTCTCTCACATGCTCTCCCTCGATAACAAGTGTATAAGTCCCAATAACAATAAGAGGACAAATATGGAAGGCTTGAATTACAATATCTAAGGGCAGACTAATCATGTTTACGCCAGGACAGAAATAATAATATCGACCAGTCCCAAGTGCGCTCTTAAGATTGCGTCAAGTTCAAATTCAAACTCTTCAAATACTCTTCCGTAGTTTTCCAGAGCGCATCCTGCATATCGACTCTATAAGTATTTGCTCCCGATTTTGCGACTTTCCCAACCGGCTCAAGATATGCTCCCTTGTATTTCTCTACGTCTTCCCTGACAAGCGGAGACGCCGCTGCAAAGCAGGAATTATACGCCCCTTCGTCTGGATTGACTGCCAAAACCCACAACGCCGCCGATACAAGGCGAGGGTAGTTGGTCTTCTCTGCAATTGACGTGTTTACCAATCCGGGGTGTAGGGAGATGCATATGATACTCGACGACGCGATTCTGCGCTGAAGCGCTTTCGTAAACAGAACGTTCGCGAGTTTGGAGATGACTGGTAACCGACTAAGAGGAGATCTCTGACAAGTAGATTTGGACTCACAGTATCGAGCAAAATATGGAATTTGTTGGTCGGACCAAGTATTCCGGAATAAGTCCAGATTTCCAAAGTCCAATTTGGGGTCGGTCGCGACCCCCCTTTGGTGAGCGTCAGAAGCCAACTATGATACAGAAGGTATTCATGAGATTAATCGATAAGAGGTAAACATTGACGCGTTGACGTACAGTCACGATGCGAACATCTGAGCCAGGCTCTTCGGAAGTCTTGAGGAGAAGTGGAAGCAGGGTTGTTGTGAATGTGAACGTTCCGATGTGGCTTCAGATACAAACGTTGTCAGTGATTCAATATATTTCGTCATAGACATAAGAACGTACTTGACCATCATCATTTCGGTAATACCTGAACGTCGAAAAATCAGAACCCATTTCAAGAACAAGGTATTCTACATGCTAACCATCCTGGGCAGGTTTATCACCCCCCGTGCTAATGCTATGATATCAAAAGTAACCTTGATTAGAACGGACTTACCACCCAGCGTTATTGACTAGACCGCATATGAGTCGTTATAATGCAAAAGAATCAGTCGTAAATAGACGCACTTAAGATATCGAGCCTATTTTCAAGCTTCAGAAAATGTTCAGCCGATTCCTTCGCCAAAGCAGGGGTGTTGAAACTACAAGGAAGCCAGATGACCTTTCCGGCGCCAATCCCGTCGACTTTCAGCTGTTCGATGGCGGCCCTGCCTTTCTCTTCCGACCGAGCACCCAGATAAACTTTGGCACCTCTACGCGCGAGATGTTTTACGGTTGTGTATCCAATTCCTGTGCTGTTGTACGCAACGTTCATTAATGATGCAGTACAAGCCTATTAGATGCACTCACTTGGCTCCAGAGACGACAACAACTTTTCCCGTGAGGTCAGCTATATCTTGAGCTGGGTCAAATTTCTTGGACCAGAACATGTTCGGAAGATGCTGGGTTGTGTAATGTTGCTGTCAATGTAGATGGTTAAGAGAGAGAAACTTGGAGAAACTGTATTGAGGACGAACAGTCACGTCTGAAATAGGAGAAAACACACGGATGTATGGCAGGACCCCGAAATATACAAGGAATTGCCTGATCTCGCAATACCAGGTCCAACCCAGGTCATTTATCCGTTTCCGACAACCCCGCCAACCTCAGACGACAAGTAGATAGCTAACAGGACGGTGAGCGCGATTTCGACACATTCAAGGCGACCTGGTAGTGAATCTTGCAGGTTTAGTGTAGGTCGGAACACTTGGTGAGAGAGGAATTTTTCTACGAAACAATTGGCACCGGAGCGTGAATTGTGGTTGCCCCAGATTGGTCTAATGTTGGTTGGCTAGCGAGTGATTGAATAGGACTGCGATTCGGATGTCTTCGAGCCGCTGAGTTTGTACCTAATAAAACAAAGGTTTAATCCTCTACATATAGGATCTAAGCTCGAGTCCAAGTAGGAAAATGTACAAATATACCATGGATGTTCATTTCGCCGTCCTATCTAGCTTCTGTAGATATTTGCTGAGCGATTTTGGCATACGCGTGAGCAAAAGTCTCGCGTGCGTGGGGTTTTGATGGCCGGAATGCCCCTTGCTCGACTGCATCCTCTCGAATTTCGTGCACATTCGTCACTAAACGTTGGCTCGCATTCGCTGATATTTTCGTTCGCGCAACGCGAAGGGGATCACACAGAACCGATTATTTTTACGCACAGTAGGATATGGTCGTTCGTCTAATGTTCAATCTACGCACAGTCAGGTTGTATTAGGCTCATTGCGTAGAATAATCTCTTTCGGGCTTCTGAGTCTTCGAAGTTTGAATCAGGTACCCATGTGGCATTCCTCTGCATTGCTCGAGGTCAGTATACTCCGGGGTCCTGCTATAGTATGCGGTGTTTTTACGCCGCCCGCCGAGGGTGACGCGTTCGCGGCCTGTTGCATGTCCATATGAGTCCATTGACGGCGATTCCGTCCCTTGTTACCTATCTACCACATCGGCCTCAGCCCTCCCCAAGTCCAATGAAAGTATTGCTGATGCTACAGAGGCCCCAAAATTTACATGTACAAATTCCTTCTTTCTAACCCACGTCAAACCGCCCCGACCAATCTGAAGTCATCGAAGAGAACGCGCGCGCTATCCGACCCCACGGACTGATTTGGACGCGCCCTTCTTGGTGTACTTGGACCCTTCATGCACTTGGAGAAACCAGTGGGGTCTCTTTTTATATGTATTCGCGCATGTTCACCCCGCAAGACCCCACCATGTGCAAGTTTCCGTCGGATATATTGCTTTACCTGAAGTTCTCGCGAAGTGGGGCAGTGAGTTTCGTCCCTCTGTTGAATCAGCATCATTTGTCTTTGCGCATCGAAAAGTTGCTGGGTGTAAACACTGACAGGTGCGTGTGTCGTGGTCGGACGAACAGTGGTGCGAGGATGTAACGAAGAAGATGAGGACGACGAGGACATGGAAGCGGGTTGCGAACACGGAGGATTCTGGAACTATCGTTGCAAGCAGGTGAGTAGAATCCCACAGTTGTCTATCTTCACGACTTACGAAGGATTTCCAAGGATCATACATATCGTTCGAATGCACACCAATGCTCTCTGAGCTCCTCGATGTAATATTAGAAGTCGTGGGTTTTACAGGGAGCGTGATATGTGGCATGGTCGAGAAAGGCGGAAGAATCTGGGATAAGTCAGTCCTTTTATGTGGACTGAAGCCACGTCTCTCGGTCTTGGGTGCCCGCTTAAGAGGATGCGTCAATGCGTCTTTAAGACACAATTCAATCGCTATCTGAGGGCCCTCTCCGCAGTCCCTGCACTAGCGACGACGCCGCAAGTCAGTGCGATCGATCGTTGACGGCGATGGTGACTGTCTAAATGACATACAGGCTTAAAGTTACCAGGCCAAGAGTACACATACTTAGCGCTGCCCACGCCACCATCGACAGTTGCAGCGCTGTACTGCTTTTTTATAAACTTTCCCAAGTTATTTAGACGTGCTGTGCAGAGACTGAGAGGATGAGCTTCATGCTCGTGTCCGAAGTAAGCGCGCCAACGTCAAGTTCTGGCCCTGATATGATCGCGAGCGAACGGCCAGCGCTTATACTGCATACAACATTTTGAATGCCATTTATCTCAAAGCTAGTTTGCATCCTTCAAATGGCGGAGTCGTTCATAAAACCCGATGCGTGGATCGGCAATAGGGTATCTACAACCTCCGAGTAGTCGGCTCCTCTACTAAACACAGCCATTTCAGCCTCACGAGTATATGTATTCTCCTACAATGAATGCGAGTCATTCAATTTCAACCACATACATCCAAGTAACCGCAGTATCCACGTTTTCACAAGTTTTGGCGCTTCATGGTGGAAAGATAACTGTATTTTATTCCTGACTTGAGATATGTATGTGCCTCGATTGCAGTATTCGTTTTTAACCCGGTGCTGGAAGAGTTGCCTCGTGAATCTCACGGCCCCTCAGAAGCGATTAGGGATAAAATCCGACCGGTCATAGTGCAGGTACCAGATTTAGGCGCCGGTGTGGTGACAGACCGGGTAGGATTCCAGGAAGAATGGCTCGGCAAATGGCAGGAAGGCGGAACATACAAACATTGGGCTTGGGAGATATTAGGCAGACATCAGATCCAAAGCTTCTAATATAGAATGGTATTTCTAATAGTATAGCAAACATAGTTAGTAGTGAGGACGATAGATAAGTAGAAGAAACGGAAGGTTGCGACTAGAGATATCAGGATGAGAGATGGCGAAGACTGTTGGTGGGTTATGGCCGTAATATCGTCTGGAGAATTGAGGAAGAAGTAGGATGCAGGCGAGAATGAAGGAAAAAACTGGAATAGACCAAAAGGAGGAGGGAGCATACAAGGAAAAATGCGCAAAGACGCAGAACCGGGTTATGCTCGAATGGAGTTTGCGACATTCTTAGAGTGAATTCGTGCGAGTGATACATAGCGTAAAGATACATATGAAGAAAACAAACCTCACCGTTGTTACGCGGAAATGAATGCACGAGGTATGCCAAGGGATCATCATGAGAAGGGAAAAAGAGAAAGAAAAGAAGTATACACAAAGCCTCCAAAAATATCCAACAGGAAGAAGAGACGAGAACAGAAAAAAGAGCCGAATCAAGAACCGAGGTAGTAAAAGTAGAACAGAGCTACGGCCCATACCCCCACCGCCTCCTCTCGCCGTCAAGTTCCATTCGTCCAATCACTTCCTCCGAACCCTGACTCGCGCCGGCCTCGCTCGTAGCGAGGGTACTCGAGCTGGTGGACGCAATCCGCGCACGCGGCGGAAGACCTAGACCAAGCCCTGATGTCGGAGAGAAGTATTCGTAAGGAGATGAGGGTGCATTGGGGCTGTCTTGTTCAGAAAGCGCGGGACGCGGTAGGTATGCGCCCCCTAGACGCGCACCAGGAGGGAATTCAGGTGGGATAGCGGCAGCTGGTTCTTCAGATGAAGTGGACGTTGATGCTGGGAGCGAGGGTTGTCCTGAACCCGACCCGGAGCCTGACGACGTTGCGCTCTCGCTCACCATGACGGGGATCACAGCATCTTCTTCATTCGCGTTGGACTTTGGACGTCCAGTATCGAGGTTCGAGTCAGCAGCATCCGTCGTATCGGCGGCGTTCTTCCGCCTTGTACTGCCCCCGCTGATGCCTTCCAGACTGCGTAGGAATGTTTCGTTCATCCTGCGTAGGCGCGCGTCAATTTCAGATTCGGTCGTCAACATCGGTCCGCGCTGCGGTGAGGTCGACAATTGCGCCGCCGCCGTTCTAGGAGATACGGCGGTTAGGTCGACAGCACCAGGTGAAGCAGGTGATGTCGGTGACGCTACAGTTGTTGGTGAGCCACTTGCATAGTTCGTTGCGCCTGCAGACGGCGACTCGGGGTTGTCATATGCACGTTCCTTGCCCTTTACAGTCCCATCCGTCGATTGCCTGGCATGAGCAAGCGGATGTCGCGTGTTCTGCTCCTTCGTGCGTCCACTGAGCGGCTTCCGGTCGTCGATATCTTGCACGAAGATGCTGATTTCCTTGTCTTCGTCGTGGTCATGCGGGATCGATGTAGAATTTGTCGAGGAATGTGTAGCTGATCTTGGTCGTGGACTCGTACGTGCTCCAAAAGCCTACAGTAAACAAGGAGTTAGCGTGGGTTAATCATGTGCGATAAGATATATGATAGACTGAGATGTTAGAGCAATCCGTGAAGCAAACGACCGTACCATCGCCAATGAAACTACTGAAAGGAAACTAATGACGGGGGAGAAGGAGAATCACTCACATCCTGACTCTGCACACTCGCAGGCGTACCCCGGCCTCCATCTCCACTGCCTGGAGCAGCTCCACTTGTCCCACTCCCACCACTCCCAGCATACCTGTGCCCAAAGCTACTCTCGTAACGCCTCCGCGGAGGCATCGGTACGGGTACAGGTTGCGGCCGCCCAAGCTCGCTCTCAGGCTCGCGGCTTTCAGCAGCGTGATGATACCCATACGTGCCTTGCACACTCCGCCTCCGCGCCCGCTCGGGGTCGCTCTCCCTCCCCTCGTCTCTTTCCATGCTCAAGCCCCGCCCGCCCATAGTAGCCCCAGCGCGCGCCGGCGCGCCTAAACTGGACGGGGCGAACGTCGTGGCATGGCCCGGGGATGAGGGCCACGCTGTACCACTAGCGGCGTTGCTGCCTGTGGCTACTGAGGGCAGCCGGGCGCCTTGGAGTATCGGGGAGTTCTGCATCCCGCTACTGCTGAAGCTCGCGTGGCGCGAGTGCGCGCTACCGCCCACGTCGCGTCCCAGTGAGCTCGGCATCCCAAGCCCACCCGGTGAGCTCGCAACGCCTTGTCGAATCGACAAACTTGGGGACGACCCGCCTGCACTAGAGAGTGTGTTTCCTTTGAATGGATGTACGGGATGTATGCCGGGCCTCCGGATCGGGACGCCGGTACTGGGTGAGGACGAGAGAGAATTCGTACCACCGTATGAAGGGAGGGCGACGTTTGTGTTGAATGGCGACGGTGGGACATGGTCGCGGGCAGATGTTGATGAAGACGTTGAAGATGTGAGGCTTTCACGTCTGAGACGCTGAGCAAGCCCCGGTGCAGGTGTGGTGTATGTAGGATGTGCAGGGGAGGTAGTTTGTGAAGTTGTAGTGTTCGTTGGGATGCTTGTGTTAGTGTTAGTTGAAATCATCGGGAACGGCCTTGGTGGGGGTATCAACGCGCTCGAGCCAGTTATCGCACTAGTGCCCATTCCGAGAGTTGGCGCGCCGATGCTTGCTACTCGTGATGGAATAATGAAACGTTCTGCTACATTGTCTCTTTCCACTCCACTATTCGGATTGACGCCCCCACCAGTAGATATAGTCCTGCCAACTCCGATAGGCTTTGGCGGGCTTCTCGTCATAGGTGCTCCGAATGCCGAAACACCCGAGCCTGTAATCGAATCGCGCTGGCGGTGCCGTTCGAGTGTAGGGAGAAATCCTTCCCCTTGCTGGCGGTCGGTGGAAGAAAAGTGCTTGTCGAAGGAGAGAAATCCCGACGATAGGAGTGCTTCCCGTTCATCTAGTTGGAAGAAGTGAGGGGCAGTGAGGTATGTTGCGCTCAGTGTGAACGCGCCCAGGAGGTGTGGGATAGGCGGGAAAGTGTGCGTATCGGTAGGCAGGGGAAGATGGGAGGGAGCCGGGGGTACGTTGAATCTGAGAATATTCAAATCGTTGTCGTCTTCGGCCCCTGGTGATCGCACCCTGAGCTGAATGGAAAGGTTTCCATTCCTTATGACTCCCCCTGTCCTTCGCTTTAGGCGCTTGTAGAACTTCCACGCAGGCAAGACCCTTAGTAAACTATACAAACTGCGGAACAACACAATCCCGTGTTTGTATATCGTTGGTAAAGTGACATCCACGGGCACTGCACCTGCGTGTCTGTGGTTGTGGAAGTCCATCCCGAGATTCCACTCTTCGAGTAGAATGAAACGTCGCGCGGGCTCGACTTTGACGCGAGGCGTGTCGGGGGCAGCGTAGACCAAAACCTGATTGTTGGAAAGTTCAGGAACAGCCAGAAGAACTTGTATCTCGAGTACGGGAGGCCCAGGTGCAGGAGACATGGAGATGTTCTTGTACGGATCGCGTGCGTCTTTCGTGAATAGGTCACAGTCTGGCGTCTCGAGGTTGAACTAGCCACCGAGACAATGTTCGAAGCAGAAATACGAGGATAATTAATGCACGTTATTAGAGGGGCAGGATTTTGATTGCGGAAGGTAACAGAAAGTGAATAGGGCAGTATGCGAAACAGTCGGTAAATGGTGAGATGTTTGGTGGTAGAGTCAGACGAGGTTAGGTGAGGTAGGTAGGGAGGCGACAGAGGGGTAAAGACGTTGAGTATATGAGCATATTAGAGATTCTAAAGGTTTACTTACCCACTTATCCGTCTTCGACTGCGGTCGGGTGCCTTCCGTCGCGCGTGCATCGTGCAACGCATAGAATAGCTTGGTGTAGAAGTGGAACGCAATCTGGTCAGCCTTCAGGATGTCATCGGACATATCCTCTCCTGTATATATCCCGAGTCGCTAACTAGAAGGCGCCTAAAGTAGGCGTAATAGCGAATGGAAAATGCTGACCCCTTCTGGCAGAACGGCGAGGGTGACTAGGTCCTCCTTCCTAGTCCCAAACTGCCTCTCGGGAGGTTCGTATGAGTCGGTCGTAAATCAGGCGAGTTAGGGCGTGGTATGGGATGCGCCGTTATAAGATGCGCGGTGACATGGTGGTAGGAGAGAGAGGTGACTCTGAGGCAAGGCTGGACGACCGCACGGGTCTCCCAAGGGGCGTGACTGTCCCTCTGCTATTGCCTAATCCGGAAACCGGGCTGAATTAACCCCTTTCTTGACTGCCAGTCCTCTGTTTCTGCAACCAAAATACCACGGCTATGCACCCAAGTACACATAATTACGACACTTGGGGGTTAAATCGAAGAATGGGCACCCTGCGGCACCTTATCCGGACGATGCGCCTGGGATTCGCATATACCGCCAACATGATAACTCCTACTTTTGTGGGTCCTTGATATTAAATACACGCAGCGTACAAGCAGTTCAGAAAGTGCTCTCTGCCTGAGCTTCCCGTGTATCCTAAGTACAGCGAGCTGCTTTGGCCTGCCTTGTACCGGAGCTTGCAGTGGCTTCAGCCCCTCTCGAAGTTTACTGTAGGCGCTGTACTGATTTTGCTAGAAATTAGCATCTTCCCGGCGACCCGGCGTGACGCTTGCCTCGGATGTCTTGACGGAAGAATGATGGATTATGGCGTAGGACTCACCTCCAGTCATCCCTCATACTAGTGTCTTCTTCCAGCACGCGATTGGATTCTACACATGATGATCGAAAACATGAAAACATGTTGACCAAAAGCTAAGTCAGAGATTAACATCCGAATTCGATCAATAATATCAATTGAAATCTGGGAGGTTCTCGTCGGGTGATTGTAGAGATGTCCAATTTGAAGATATTGTCTTGCTGTCTTTTTGACTCGGGAACTTTATGAAATCGTTATCTTCCTTTTCCTTCCATACTGACGAAGGCCGAGCATGTCCAAACGTTCTGATACAGACAGACAAGTGCCCGTTTTCCAGAATTAGAGATAACAATCTCCGCATGTCTGATCAACGCGATGTCTAATTAACAACACAATCGATAGTGATAATCTTAGACAACGCGAAACGTCGACGATTGACGAGTACCATCAAGGCATGTATCATGGATTTGAAATACCGCAGAGGGAGATTAAACATTGCCTCGGCGGCGGAGTCAAATGTATCTATTCTACACAACTTTTCCAGCGCAGATCATGACCCAAAACCATCGAGGTTAAATTATACTTCAGCTGGCCAGTCGTATATCAGACACGCTCTCGTAAATATCAACGCACCACCATCCAGACGATTTAGGGTTCACATGAACCCAACATATGATACAAGTAACCACGCCTTTGCAGAGCATTTCCAGCCTCACCCGCTACAGACCAACCACACGCCTGTCCTCATGTCGACTCGGATGCATGATCTGAAATCCAGGGCACAAACCCAGAAGTCAGATACGTACACACCATTTTGCACACGATTTATCTTTAGGAGTCTCGGGCTCAATTGTTCTAGAGCAGAGTCATGGACATAGAAATAGCTTAAGCGCCCGTGATCTGAGTCCGCACGCACATTCCTCATTATGACGCGATGCGTGCCCACGACGATCATACTCGGATTCGAAGGGAAGAAAGAAGACTTCGAGGAGGTGATAAGGCACTGGTGTGGTATCCCTGGTAAACTCCTTTGATGACTGGGGGACGAGCGCCTAATTTAACTCGGTCAGATGTTTGCTATTGAGTTCGCATGCACCTGCGAACGTGGAAAGTAAGTTTCAATCGCAGGTGTGGTGTCTCCAGAAGGTATCGAAGTTCAAAAGCGGCGAACGTGGTTCGACGGTAAATCGTCGTGACAGACACAGCATAGCATTGCTCAGGTGTCCAGACTGGAAGTATTCCTGATCCTCATGCATCGGGGGACTATACATGAGAATTCCCTTTATAAGTCAATGGATGAATACGAGTATATGTGCATACAGGAACAAATTGATAGTTGAAGACAAGAAATACACGCAAAGAACATCAATAAAAAAAAATAGAAACAAGAGCTTTTGTACGCAATCAATTCTTTCCAAGATGAGCAAAGATGTCTTTTTCAGCAGCCCGTGTGTCCGACTTCACCTTCTCCCCGTCAATAGGCACTTCTTGTATCCCAAAGTTGACAACGCTAGATTTCACAGAGTCATCACCGTTACCGTCCGTGCTTCTGAGTAACGGGGGCTTGTTGGCATTCTCAATGCGTACGACTTCCTCTTTCTCCTCAATGTCTGCCTTTCTAGTAGGTGGGAGTGCAATCCCCGCCTCCGTGGAGAAGTTGGTAGGTCTGGTGAACCGTGCGGACTCGTTGTCAGAGACGAAAAGTAGGACAGCAGTGATTACAGCGACCGCCCAGGTGACCCAGACAAAGGCAATCGCAACTCTCCCTGCGTTCGTCTACGTTAGCTCATAAAATGCATACGATCCAAGAAAACTGTCAACGTACAAGTAGTCGTATCCCTGTATCTCAACGGAACACCTGAGGCAATAATGACGGCATCTACCTCGGATTGCGGTACTTGCACATTGTTGACGGCCACGTAGATTCTGGGGCCCGCACGCGCAAAGAACCATGTCTCAGCGCCGCCAGAGATGAGGATCCAGAAGGAGAGCGCAGAGATGATGTATGGGACGCCGCCGAAGCTCTCGTATGGCCTGCGCGCGTTGACTAAGCTCATGACAAGCCCGAGAGCCAGAATGATCCAGAGAAAACACAAACCGACGGCCGTGACAGTAGAGGGGGTGTATATATCTGATGTTGCATGACTGATGAATGGAGGTAAATGTAGTGATTGCTCATGAAAGACCCACCATGTACGCTAACCCAGACTACGGCACCACTTTGGAAAGCATTGAGTAAGGCGTTTTGATTCTGGATAGAACGGTGTGCTGCCCAGAATTCTACACGGAAGTATGATTCAAGTCAGCTTAGAACAGGGAGCGACGTACGCTGTCGAGTAAAGCGTAGCAAGCAAGAAACGCACCGAGTGCTATAGAGACAGAGGTGCACACCAATGCGAAGAGGAGCATGGAGGTCCGCAGAAAAAACAGAGGCCCATATGAAGGTTTTCGCAGAGGGGTGTTTGTGACTGGTCCACCAAAAGGACCTTCAAAAAACCTTGTCGACATACTGTGCTGCTTTGTCAAGGCAAGTAGATAAGATACGAGATGCCTTCCCTACCAGAGCAAGTAGTTACTGTACAGAGACAGAGTAAGGGGATGCCGTCGAGAACGAAGAAAGACACCAGGAAGCCGGACGTCAATAGGTGTCTCTCCTTTATCGACCGTAGACTGCGCCCTAAGTATGGAACACCGTAGAATGGACAGTTTTCGTAGGCGGACGACAGAAAGATCGGCTTGTTTGATGAGAGGACAATTAGAAATTCAGTTCCGCGTGAGCTTTGTCTGAGTTACATGGTGGGGTGGATGGGCCCGTTTACCCCAAGAACGAACGCCCTAGCATTGATGTGTGATATGTTCAGGACAAGAGCCGTAATTCACGTCGTATCACCAGGATTTAGGGTTGACACGAAGCAACCGTTCTTCTCAGTAATGAGTGTCCCAGTGAAGAAGTGAAGCGCAGAGTTCGACAGCAAAATCCAATGAGTAATGCTCACTGTGATATGAGACACGACAAAGCATGAACATACGTTCCAGGATGAGGAGTGCATCATTGAGTTGAGTCCAGGCTACAGTCAAGCTTTTGTTCTCGAAAGCCCACGCGAGAATGATGTTTGGATGAAGACAAGGGGTGTTCTCGGAAGCGCCGGACTGTTGTTGTCAAATCAGCAGCAAATCAATTGATGGCAGATGCTGCCTTATAAGGTAATAATCGTGCTAAATATCTTGATGTTTAGTCAAAAGCTTGCAGGTGCATGAAGTTAAGGCTTCAAAGCTTCATGCTTTGAACATGCGGCCTGAGTAATTATAAACGCGTGTAGCGCTGTGTTTAATCATAGATCCTCTTACATCTCGGGCAGAAAAGGAAATTATCGTCAAACACGGAAGTATACTCTACATATTTTTATTTATGCGGGGAGTCTGCTCTCGTGGGTAATTGATCTTCGTTCATTATTGCTTGCTCTGTGTTCTTGAATAATTGTAGGCAACAAAAACTTCTCGTTCTGGGCAGTCGAAAAATTGTCGAAGGTTGAGAATGGGGATGTCCTTTCCGGAGAAGTTGTCCATCTGAAAAGCATTGTCCATGTCGCAAAGAGAACTGCAAAACGACGTTCGTATTTGGGTAAATAGTGGTATAATAGAATCACAAATGTGCACATACGAGCAATAGGACCGACCCATGTAACGCTCGATATCGCTGTGGCCAGATTGCACTCACTGAGTGTAACTCCCCAGTATTCGCTCCCCCAATAGTACGCGCACATATATCCGACTTCCTGTCTTGCAGCAGAGCTGCACGCGTCGAAAAGGTCCATAAACGGGCTTATACTGTGCGCTACGGCGTCTCTATACCCTGTGATCAAGATATGTGTAAGCGTTATCTGCTATTCAGTGGAATAGAAACCTACAAGCGATGAAGACGGCGAGGATTAAAGCTTCCGCAATCTGCGTCTGGATGTTTAGAGCGCGCGCATTGGAGGGTTCTAATTTTGAAATTCGGCTAGCTTGGCGCCTAAAAATATGAAGGGTCAACTTCGGCGATGCCTTCGATGCTAGATATCGAGACAGCCTTCGAGGGGATTTACGCACATGGATTGTACCGACAATGCAACGATCCCCCAGAAGAATGCGGCAAGTGACCAACATACGACTGTCGAGAAAGCGAAGAAATCTTAAATGCTTGCCGGATCAATGAAGTACTGGATGGAAGAAGGCTCACTATCAAATCTTGGGGCAAATTGAACTGCATAGAGAAGGATGAGAAGAGCGTGCAGAAATGCGTTTGTCCATAGGCCACACAGGGCAAAGACTTGACAAGCAAGAATCAGTCGAATATTTTGAGGAAAGAGGTCGACAAAGATGCGACGTACAGAAGCATATCTCATCTAAGTCGCTGGCGTAGCTGATTTCTCGGGCCGCCACTCCATATCTGGAATTCTCGAAGATGTTTCTTTCTACATCCTTGACGTCTACACCAGGGTTAATATGAAGAACTTGTCTTGAGCTAGCCATTGGATATAGAGGGGTACTTTGGCGACAGATGATAGAAAGTAGCAAGCGCAACGAACGGTGTATTGACGGCCCGTTTATATAATGTGAACTCAGTGCATCTCGAAATCGGGCTATAATTAAGATTAGACTGCCACGAATTTGGCCGTAGTTAAACCTTGCGAGAACATGTATTATTAGGCTCTCGTCCCAGTTTTGGTCTCGGGAAATGGGAACCTGCGGACACATGCCACTGATTGAGGTATACCTACTTAGTCACTTACTCATTAGCAGCATGAGGTTCATTTCGATATTTATCCGATACACATTCATACACTGCTTGTTCAATACTAACGCACTTCTCGAATCAGAAGCATCAACGCACGTTTTTTGTCCTCTTCTGCTGTAGTCTCCCATGTCCAACTCCATTGCCTGCTCAACTCTTGTACCAAGTCATCTAGCTTTTCGCTCGGGACTGTCTCGTCGCCTTCCCTAACGTCATCGAATCCTGGAGCCACAAGCTGCGAATAATTGCCTGACAGTCTAGAGGCCTCCAGGACGCGATTACCTTCGGGACAGCGTATTCGATTATATATATCTGCTATCTGGGGAACATGCGATGCGTCAATTGGCTTGTGGCATAGTAGGTTCGCGAGGATATAAGCGTCCTGTGGAAGGAGAATTTTGTTAACGGGGATATTCAAAGTAGGGTTTGGACTGACTTCGATTGCTTGTCCTGCACCCGCGCCCTGGTGTGGAAGCATAGCATGGGCCTGGTCGAGTTTTGTGAGTAGGATTTCAATTGCGCTGAGAAATGACCCATACCGCATCTCCAGCAAGAATTACACGACCAGAAACATACGAGTTCAGAGGCTTCAAAGACCTCAAGGCAAATTTCATTGGTTTCTTGATACACTATATTTCATATATGCTCGAGTTCACGTTTAAGCACTAATAACCGAAACCCTCATACCTGGAGGAGAGCTTGAACCTCTGGTTCCCATTTCTCGTAGGCCTGCAACATTTCCTCTTGTTCGCAGACCACGTGCGCAGGTCCGTCATAGAACGTCCCTTCTTTGGCGGGGTCGGTCACCATTGCTACGACATTGACCAGCTTGGCCTGCGCTACCCTGTAGACAATCAAGTGCTATCGCAGGCTGTAAGACAACTACTTTTTGTAATGTGAAAAATGAGGTGACTGACCTTATTTTTTCCAGCATACTAGATAAGAAAATGAAGGCGTCTGTGCATATGAATATGTTGGAACAAAATGGTTTCTTACCAGCATTGGCATTGTCAAAGAATGGTGCTCAGGGAACACCGCCTCGAGGGTATCGGTGTCCACCAGCCCACGGTAAGCGTAACCACCAGACCAAACTATAGGATCGGCATCGTTGGGTTGCAAGAGACCCTGTGACTGCAGAAAGCATCGCCGAACTTCAGATTTGAGTCCATCCATCCCGACAAGAAGATCGCAGGTCGCAGTCGTTCCATTCGAGAATAGCAGTTGAACTTCTTCACCTCGTTGTTCATATGACACTAATCGATGAGATAGATGCAATTGCCCCGATATCCCTGCGAGAAATGCCTGCTGGAGATGCACTCTATGAAATCGTACTGAACCACCTGTAATTACACATTGCATTGTTTAGTGAAATTCAAAACAGTATTTTGATACGCACCTGGTATAATCACATCTCGAATATCAACTCCTTTGTTCTGGTCGCTCTTCCGAACTCTAAACATAAGATCTCACAGAAATGTACTGCGGTCAACCTTAATCGTCCCGTAAATTATCTACGCAAGGCTCACATTCTTTACGTTCATCAGGTATATCCTCGGGTCGTAAAAACTTGCTGAGCTGCTCCTCCAAGCCTAATTCGTGCATAATCTTCCATGTTCGCGGCCACAGATTGACACCTGCGCCGATCTCAGATATCACATCTGCTGCTTCGTAGATGTCGACCTGTAAATTGGTCTTGCCTCCCAGAGCTCGCAGAGCGGTGGACAGCGTCAGACCACCAATTCCGGCACCTCTATTATTTAGCAGTGTCCTGTCAGAGCTGGTGACGGAAACGAAAAGTTGATTGAAACGTACACGATAGCAATGCGTAGCCCTTGATCTCTAGTCATCCCTGTTGATGCGCTTGTGGTACGGAAGGTTAGCGTTAGAATTATCGGACGTAGCACAATGAAGTTTTGACTATGAGACCTCGAAAACTCAGCTTGGTAATCGCTTCGGGCGACAAAGGTAAAAGTAGAGATCGGGCGTTGCGGGGTAAGGAAACGAGTATCAGTTGCAGCAGCTTTCGCTATAATTATATGTACAGATGGTTTTTAGATCTAAAAGATTAAGGGTATTTTGATGACTCCAATGATATTGTTTCTTCAGACTCTTCGTTATGGTGACTTCACTGATTGGCCCTCCGAGGGAGTTGAAAGGTCATCTGCATCATTCCAAAATGTTGCAACAGGAGAAAGAGAAGTCGTGGGAAGCTCGAAAGCAGAGGTTTGCTTTTGTGAGTATGTGATCCATGCGGAGGTCAATACTGGTCCAAAGATAGCATGAGAATAACGTTGGAAGATAAGTTATCGGGCTCACATGAAATGGTGGAAACACTGGCTAGAAAAATGATGGCGTGTAGAATCGAATTCCTGATATCGTTCTTGGTCCCGAACCGGGACTCGGGATTATCCAAGACCAGTGCATAGATATCCATGAACAAGAAAGCCACTGAACAGATTTGAGTATTTGCACATTGGACTGTAGAAAAATAAGACAGACAAGCGTTCATCGCCGCACCAAAGAGCGCCAGTTTGATGTGTGCACCAGAATCTGACAACAACTTGCGGGGCTGCGAGAAGGAACTGTGTGATGAAGTCGAAGACACTCTGCAAAAGAAACTGAGTTGTCGCAAGAGACAAATTCCATTATGGGACATACAATAGACTTGTCACCAGCAAAGCGGGCACAGTATACACGGCAACGATAGTGAACCTGACACCTGTGATAACACTTGAGAGACGAATCCAAACTTTGCCATTGAGTACATACAGTTTCTTGGCTCGTGATTTGAATCTCTATATGAAGAGATCATATACCCACTGAGACCGCAGAGAACTAGCAACGAATTTGACAGAAAGGCAATCCCTTTAGAAGGGGTATGAGATTCATACACAGCAGGCATAGTTTACCAAGACTCACAATAGTATACCGAGCGTCGAGCCCAGAACGCGCGCTCAGTTGTGACATACTCTAAGTCTTGTGTAGGCGTCCTATAGACTGATTGAAGCGCTCGATACGTGGCTGGACGCGCAAGCAGCGAGGTTATCCTTTGCAGGACCTTCGTGGCAGGAGAATCACTGGCGACCATTTTGTGTATCTAAGATGCAGAGGGGACGACGTGAGATAGGTTAACGTTAAAAAGAGATTTCGAGTTGCACCTATGGCTAGTCAAACGTAGAACTGGTGGAAGAAGCAGACATGGAACGAACAGCTACAAAAACTACTGAAGCGAAGTTGATTGCCCCTGAGTCCAAGACAAGTGATATCTCCGTTGTCAACTTGCCGGCCAAGCACCTCCGATTGTTGTCAACTCCCACATTTCTGGGTCACTGGGCGGTGTTTTGCAACATCGTGTTTTAAGTATGTGTATGCACATAATCCGGGATTCGGTGGGCAGGACGGCACAGTAGATACAAAGAGAGGGGAGGTTCAAGAGCCTATGTAAGTACAAAGCTAATTGAGGAAAAATAATGACTAAGACGAGCGGGGTTTGCCGTCGGAATTTGCCGCCAGCAAGCCCCCAGGGCTGATCGCCGTGTTTCCAACTCCTGGATGCCCTCAGGACCACTTGTGAGCATATGAGATGAAGCTTGAGCTTGAAGGACAGAACCCCGTTTTTCCAATTTTTGGAAATTTCGAGGAGTTCAAAACGCTCATAATCACTTTGACCCGTGACCCGTGAATGCGTGACTGGTTGTCCTTCGACGATCACTGTCACTGTCACTGTCACTGTCAGATTCAGTTGACATTCTGATTCTCGCATTCAACCAACGCTATACATAATGCCTATGTGGCTTTGGCTTTCTGAGCCCCCAGGACACACTCCTCCATAAAACACAAAGTGTCCCACTGGCGGCATTGACTAGACGTACTATCTCGTTGGACTTTGGAAGGTCGGTTGCAGGTATGTTATAGAGTGTGTACATACTACCGGGTCCCTCTTTTCCTTCGTAAGTTACCGACCTGTGAAATCGCGAGGTAGATATGTCCATTCTTTGTCCATTCTATCAGTAAAATTAACGTTCCATTGATTCTAGATGTATCAACTTTCACCAGACACAGGGAAGACGCTGTTAAAGCACCTGTAAGTAGAGACTGTATATCATTATAGTCTTCAATTTTACCCCCTATGCGAAGTATAGGTTACCTTCTAGCTTACATACAATGATACATGCGGCAATATTCCGGTGTATTATCCTGAAGATCACCTTGGATACACTGCGGTCCGAGTTGAAGCTCTTTCGGTCTTCCGCTACTGTAAAGGAAGGCTGAGGTTATAGTAGCTTGTTTGCTCCTGGAAAGTCCGGCGCCGTGGTGCTCGATAATCAATCCCGCATTGTTGGGAAAGCGTAAGACTCCAGGTTCAAGGATGAAAAAGATTCTACAAGTTCAACGAGAGGCTCGAACTCCCTGCTCTTTGTGTTGGCTGGGCATGCAGGCTACTCTTGAATATCAACATGACCAAAATCGACAACGTGACTGTTTTTTTAGAAGCATACTGGGAGCACCAGGTCGAGGAAGCACCAACGGTGTATGTCTAAACAAGACTTCTTGCTCTTCTGCACGATAGGACGGGCCGACACGATCACCTGAACAAATACTTGGAGAGGACGACCGCCGGGACGCAAGAGAGTATATTCTCTTTGCCCATAAATAAAGAGGTATTAGCGCTACCGGTTTCCATTAAGCATTTACTTTTGATGTCGATCATACTCCAGTCGTTGCAGGCTGCGCTGCTGATTGTTCAAGTCTTCGGGGCGCTTGACCCAGGTCGCACTTCTCCTGTGACCCCAACATCTAACCACATATCGACTCCAACCTCCACCACGATTGCGCCTACTGGGGTAAATTTCCCTGCGGTAGGATCTCTGAAGGAGGATTTCTCAGTGACTGGTTTAGAGCAACTATGGGACATAGTGAGTTTTTAACTCGAAAGCGCAACATATAATTTAATATATCATGAACCTCGCGTGTAGGTAGGGCCAGTTGAACCTCCTCCATTTACGACCACGCGATTACCTCAATTGCCTATTCCCATTCCGTCTGTACCACCCCCGATGTACCCGTCATGGTTCGCACCCACTCCTTCGAATATCCTTCCAAACCTCAAGCTCCCCAAAGGATTCCTGTTCGGTGTTGCCACAGCTGCGTATCAAGTCGAAGGTGCGGTGAAGAATGACGGAAAGGGACCAACTTTGTGGGACTGGAACAGTAGACAGCTGAATGGTGTCACGGATAACACTACAGGTATCTTATAACTCTATTCTTTTTGGGACAAAGTAAATCAAAGTTCCTTACAGGTGATGTTATTGATCTTCAGTACTATTTGTATAAAGAAGATATCTCTCGCGTTGCTGCGATTGGTCTAAACGCGCACTCGTTTTCGTAAGTGCCTTTCAGACAGACGAAGCGTCGATTTCTCACTAATTAAGTTCACAGGATTTCATGGGCAAGAATATTTCCGTTTGGTACCGCAAATTCTCCTGTCAATCAGGCTGGAATCAAGCACTACTCTGACTGTGAGTTGGAATCTTCAACTGTTCACTCAGCTTCTCAACTAATTGAACTGCAATAGTGATCGATTATCATATCGCAAACGGAGTAACACCAGTGGCAACTCTTTGTACGTTTGCTCTACATGACGTAACTTCATTTCATTGGCTTGTGTTTGACCTACTTATTCTCTAGTTCATTGGGATACACCCGTCTCCATTGCGGCTTACTATGGAGGATTCTCGAATTCTCGAATCATCGACGATTTTGTCAAGTGAAAGAAATCCTCTCATATGTTTACTCCGTGAGTCTGACTCTTCGTCTAGCTACGCGAAGACAGTCTTCAAAGCGTATAACGGGCGTGTCAAAACATGGTCCGTATTCGATACACCTCCATCGCAATATACTTACCATTTATTTCCAGGTACACGTTCAATGAACCGCGAGTATACTGTAGCCAAATAGCGGGATATCCTTTTAGTAACCTCTGAACTCCTCCGACTAAAGTCGAGCTACTGACACGAACTAATTACAGACGTTACCCTTTCTCCGGATGTAACATCCGCCACAGCGCCTTATCAATGCGCCTATAATCTCAGTAAGTTGTGCCTTATACTTTATCTATGCCAGAAGCAACAATCCAGACCATTCTATCTGTTCATAGTGCGGGCTCATGCCGCCACAGTCAAAGGTGCGAGAAACAGTCTGGATCTATATCTTCTGCGATTGATAGAGTGAACCATACAGCCTTTCGTGACCTCAAAATTCAGGGCGAGATATCTTTCAAGAACGACGACTTTGTGTGAGTGAACCCATGCATGCGCTGGCCTTTTCCTCCTCATGTTACACAGAGGGATACCGTGGAGAGCCAACAATACCGATGATCTAGCTGCTGTTGAGCGTCATGCAGCATTCAGGATCGGGGTCTTCTCCAACCCAGCATTCACAACTGGAGATTGGCCAACTATCATGACCGACACTTTACCTGCATCATTTCTTCCAAGATTTACGGAGCAAGAAAAGAGAGATAATCTAGGTAACTTCAGTGTCTATATGACGTTCACTGCATTTTGATTCTTACTTTTCCTTAGGCTCTGCAGATTTCTTTGCAACAGATCCGTATCGAGTTCAATACATTGCTGCACCTGATGACGGATTAGCTGCCTGTGTTTCGAATACCTCCCATCCGCTTTGGCCGGAGTGTCATACTGTTATGTTGGTTGATATGAACGGTTGGGCTGATGGGCTTTCACCGGATCCTTTGAGCGATACTTGGCTCCAAGCGACACCAAATTTCGTCAGACAGAATCTCAAGGAGCTCTATACCCGCTGGCCTTCAAAGAAGATGGTACGTTCGCTTTCATATCTGACATATACAGATGGCTATAATCCTCATGGCTCCCCTTATCAGTTTATATCTGAATTTGGATTTGTGGAACCGTTTGAAGACCTCAGGACTGAATTATTTCGCATTACAGAGGATCCAACACGTACCAGTGAGTTACTACGTTTTCGATTAGTCTCTTTGTATATCTGATTGCCACTCGCGAAACCAAGATTATTTCATGAATTTCCTTGGCGAAATGCTTCTCGCTATCCACGAAGACAAAATTCCTATCTCTGGTTTTTTTGCATGGGGTACGAATTTCATATATTCTGGGTGATCATTGGATGCGGAGCTCAGTATTTGTTTCCCCAAGCTATGATCGATAACGCCGAGTGGAGCAGCGGGACAAGTGCAAAGTGAGTACTTTGTGATCTTCAATCTGTATCCTAAACCCTTATTACGAACGAAAGGTTCGGAATACAGTATGTCAACTATACTACCCTTGAGAGGACGTACAAACGCTCAGCGTTCGCTTTATGTGAGTGCTATTGTCTTGATTATCGGAACAACTGCTCAGACGCTGTCCAGCTGAGTTTTTCAAAGCCCATGTAGATGGGTGATACTGTGATATGCATCTATACAACAAACAGTTCTCCGACATCAGTTATTACATGTGTAATTCAGACATCATATGTCACTCCAACTTCCAAGTACGATGTGTTGCAGTATACTCGCTAACTCTGGGTTATATTAGATGGTAATTCACATGAATACAGATACTCTGATATTTATTACTAGGAGTAGGCTACTTATATGGTTCTGAAATTTTAGCAGAGCATCTAATCATGTACTAGCGCCCAAATAACCAGGGCGCTAATTCGTTGAATGTGGGGAAGGGTGATGCAGATGACGCGTTACGCCGGGGACAAAAATGAGCCGTCTAACCGAAGGACAAATTCAGTCAGCCCCGCTTGCAATTTGACTCAGCACAAGATTCTACACATATATCCGACATGTAACATCGTTCAAGAAACTTTATCCATCTGTATCGCTTTATCTTGACAGCTTGAAGCTTTCAAGCTACTTCACCTGAAGTCAACGTAGACTGCGGTCAACGATCATGTCTCAAGCTCCCATCACAAGCAAGAATTCTTCCAGGATATGGCTGATAACAGGTAAATTCAAATCGTATTTGTATCTGCCGCTGAATTAGTTCACTCAAGTGACCATCTGAAAAGGAACGTCTTCGGGTTTTGGAAAGCGCATCGCGAAAGTCGCTCTTTCAAGGGGAGATCGAGTGATTGCTACAGCACGTTCTCTAGAGAAGCTTCAAGAATTCGAAGCAGAGCTGAGCCCAGAGGATCGCCATAGATTTAGAACGGCTGTGCTAGATGTAACCGAAGGCGAGGACGCGATTAAGATAAAAATTGACGCGATGGCTGCCTTCTGGGGTGGGATTGATATTTTAATCAATAATGCTGGTATGTCCATGTCATTAATTCCACATCGAGGACGCCAACAAATCAGCCGACAGGATACGGTCTTCCGGGACTTATGGAGGAAGGAGGGTGCGTTACATTTGTATAGATCTTTGATGGTGTCTCAAATTATTCTAGGACCAAGCAACTTCGTCGTCAATTCGAAACTAATGTGTTCGGTGTTTTGGATGTAACGGCTGCGACTCTACCTCACCTTAGAAAAAGTGAAGACGCGTGTGTTGTTGTTATTGGGAGTCGATCTGCTTGGACGCCAGAGCTTGTTGTAAGTTTGCATTTCCCCCAAATTGTTGCGATGCTTATACGTCACCGCAGGGGCTGGGGGCATATGCATCCTCTAAAGCTGCTGTTCATGCAATAACCGAGACCTTGGGCGTAGAACTAGCTCCGTTCAACATCAAAGTTTGCCTCGTCCAACCAGGAGGCTTCCGCACGGAAGGTATCTACGGCCAACCGTACTTCACGCAGAATCCTATCTCTGCATATGACACCCTGCGAGACGCCAGTATGAAAAGATTTGCTTCGGTGCCCGGAACGGAGAAAGGCGATCCCAACAAGGCCGCAATTGCCATCGTGGATGTGGTCAGAGGGGAAGGGGTAGCCAAAGGACGGCCGTGGCCTCCATACCTTGTGCTCGGCGAGGATGCTGAAGTCAACGTGAAAAAAAAATGTGCTAAGGTGCTGAAGGTGCTCGATGAGTGGGTAGATGTTGCTAGAGGTGTAAGCTTCGGCCAACCTTTATAATTTTCTGAATATGTGAGTATACAAATTCGACTTTCCATCCTTGTTATGCAAACAAAATCTTCAGGCCCAAAACGATCATAGCTTCATATCTGCGACAATTCGCGAAAATGAAATCACTCAAACAACTTTTATCGACATTCGGGAGACGGGAATGCTTTAAGGAATACTTAAGGATGAGCAAAGTAGATAAATTGACAATGGGGCTCATAACGCTCTTTATTACATTTCTAGCTGTGAGATGCAGATGACCGATGAAGACTACGACAGATTATTATACAGATGGCCAAAGTATCTCTAGCCTCCCCTTGGCCTCTCCTCCTGCCCATGTCCATGTACGTACTCATAAGGTACGCAAATAGATCAATTGTTGGAATCAATACTTAATAGGCGCCTAAACGCACGCATCTTGCCGAGTATACGCATCCTCCCGGCCGTCACTTGAATCCAACGTCCATCTCGACGAGGCATGCTGCCGAAATTGGAGACATAGGTGTAATTCATTCGAAGTTTCTTAAATATCTCCGCTAACGAAGGTCAACCGACAAGCCAATTCGCCAAAGCATCGAGTCTTGAAAGCCTTGACCAATGCCTACCTTCGTCGAAGCTCGAGACGCTAATGCAGCGTACAAGCCTCCCTATATACCCGTCATGGTTGTCACTGGAGCCACAGGTGGAATTGGACAGGCGATGCTCGAGACGTTGGCGCGTAATCTCAGGGGTCGCATCCATATTGTGCTCGTGGGGCGCAACCGTGTTGCCGCCGAAGCCATCATCGCTGGCTTACCTAGAGCACCTGAGTCGACATACGAATTCATCGAGTGCGATGTACTCCGGATGAAGAACGTACACGCTCTTGCGGCTGACCTACTCAAACGACTGCCCAAAATTAACTTCTTGGTCCACAGCGCTGGCCACGTTCGTTTCTTCGCCCCGAGGCACGACACGGAAGAGGGCATTGACGAGCTATGTGCGATACGTTACTATTACAGATTCGCGCTCACTCTGGACCTTTTGCCCCTTCTACAAAATGCTGCAGAGGCCAAAGAAGCGGCAAGTGTTCTCAGCGTACTTGGGGCTGGCATGGCGCCGGAGGTCGACCTGGAAGACTTAGGACTGAAGAAGACATATTCTTTCATGAAAGCCGGCCTGCAAACAGTTTCGTATAACGATCTGATGGTAGCGGTGAGTCTGCATCGACACGATTGTGTTTAGTTAGTGTACGCTCGCTGAATCCCTTGGCAGGAATTTGCTCGTCGGAATCCCGACATTGCTTTCGGTCACGTATATCCTGGATTCGTACCCAACGGGACGTTATTTGGAGGAGGAAAATTGACAAAGTTTCTCAACTTCATCTTTCGTCCAATTCAATGGTTTATTGCGACTCCACCAAATCAAAACGCAGAGTATATGTTGTTCGCTTTACTTGCGGCGGAGAAAGGCATGTATCGGTGGGGAAGATACGGCCAGGATATTGGCATGAAGAGGTTCCCCAAGGCGAAGGATGCACAGAGGATTCTGTACGATCACTCAGTCGCAGAAACAGCGTCTAAATAGATCAAACGCACTCAGTTGTGCGCTTGCATACATCGCCAGTGCGGGTGAGGATCCGAAAGTTTCAAGGGTCTACATACATGCTCTAGTCCAGCGGTTGGACACCAACCATATTAAACAGAACCCGGATGTTCATCCGAAATGTCTTCCTTCTGTGATATAGCAAGTATTTTCGATGACAACGCTGAGAGAAATCAACCTTGTTCATACAGGCATGCCAACATATTCCACAAGATTTGACTGAATAAGCGCTAATAAGCGCCTCCTCGAGGCGAGTCACACATACGTCTCAGCGGCTCCGTTATGCTGCTTAAATACGTTTCAGGATCTTGTTGAACCCAAACCAACCATCCCAGAAACTCTCGTTCCAGTACAAGACCTGCACGTCTGCGACATGCCAACCTTCGTCGAATCTCGCGATGCTAACGCCGCGTTCAATCCTTCGTATAGACCTGTTATGGTAGTCACTGGGGCGACAGGTGGTATTGGCCAGGCTATGCTGGAAACATTGGCTCGCCACCTCGAAGGACGCATCCACATTGTACTCATCGGACGCAACCGCGCTGCTGCCGAAGCTATAATCGCAGGTCTTCCCACTTCACCAGAATCAAAGTACGAGTTCGTCCAGTGCGATGTAATGTTGATGAAGAACGTACATGCTCTCGCAGCAGACCTCCTCACGCGTCTCCCTAAAATCAATTTCTTGGTTCACTGCGCCGGCAGCCTGCGTTTCTTTGGTCCGCGAAAGGAAACCGAGGAAGGTATCGACGACATGTTCGCTATACGTTACTACAACCGGTTCGCGCTCACAAGGGATTTATTGCCTCTCCTGAGAAATGCCGCAGAGGCCAAAGAGGCTGCTAGTGTTTTGTGTATGCTTGGCGCTGGTTTGGCCCCCGAGATCGACCTGGATAACTTGGGAATGAGAAAGAACTACTCGCCGATGAAAGCTGCAAGCCAGACAGTCGCGTACAACGATTTGATGGTCGCGGTGAGTCCATAAGGGAATAACATATGCCTACACTACCTTGCTGATATTTTCGTTCTACAGGAATTTGCGCGTCGGGATCCGGAAATCGCGTTTACTCACATATGGCCCGGATTCGTTTTCAACGGAACGTTGTTTGGAGGCGGAAAGTTCACCAAGTGGTTGAACTTCTTCCTTCGCCCCGTCCAATGGTTCTTGGCGACTCCCCCGAATCAAAACGCGGAGTACATGTTGTTCGCATTGCTTTCAGCGGAGAAAGGAATGTATCGACGAGGCAGATATGCTGAGGATGTTGGTATGAAAAAGTTCCCTCAAGCTGTGGATGCGCAGAGAATTCTGTATGAGCATTCGGTTGAAGAAACATCATCCAAGTGAAGCGCACCTGCCCCTCTTTCTGTCTTTCTTCCTCTTTCTTCGATCTTCCTTATATTGTTTCTACTGGTCGAGGATAATCAAATTACTTCAGAGTAATTTCGTATGTTCTTGATATATTGTAAGTGAGATCCTATGCAGATAATTCATGTGGGTGTGGTGATACGATGCATACATTGCACTGGGAAAACAAAATACTTACAACATGTACCGAGACCGTGTTAACCATACACTGTCCCCAAGGCTCTCCAAGTGTAAGTATCGCCCATCAGTCGTCAGCCCTGCTTCGATTTCCAGTTCTTCCTCGTCAAGAAATTTTGAAGATTGCAAGGTTTTCGCTATCTTCGAGAATTGGTGCAACAAGAAACTTCGCAGCCATACTGAAGGACATTACTTGATTGATCGATTTATAGTGCTGAGTTGAGATAACAGAGTCGACTTGCAGGTGGTTGTGCTGCAACGACAAAAGAGCGGGTGGATAGAACGAAATTGCACATCGCGATCGTGGGTCCAACCAGCTATTACATAATCATGTTGGACTGACGCTTGCACTAAGCTCCTCACTTCGTTCACAACTCCAATTTACATTTTTTTGCATATCGACAACATTGACCAGCGTCAACTAGGTATTGTGGTGGAGATTCAGGTCTTTGGCGATTATCCCAAGCACCTGATGCATGTCTCTCTCATGGCGTCAGCGAAAAACACGATTGACATCCCTTCTCAATGGCAACGGCGAGGGCGACGAAGATGCGGAGGGTATTGCCATAGATCGTCTTATGCACGGACAAAGTGTAATCGGAAAGACAGGTAAGTTTAGTGGCACACAAGAACAGAGATGTATATCTAATTAGCGTCTTAGCGAAGACGTTGGAGATCGATTCTTTGAAGTTCAAAGATAACGATTTGGATGTCGTTGGAACGTTGGAATATGGTCAATTTGGAGTGGTATTATTGGTTTTTCTCTTCTGTCGACGGCTTAATTGATATAGAAAGAATAACAGATCGACGTCGTTACTTGTCGTTTGAACAACTGCGTCTACGTCCGCAAGTCAATCGAGAAGCGTTTTGCATTACGGACGCGTGATGTATGTGTGCTTGAAATGTTTTTCAACCATCTTCTTACTGTCGATAGCAATGTTCACCCCAACATGAACGAGACTTACTCCTTCAAGCGGTCAAAACGGATTCACCTTGGGCGCCACACCTCCTTTGCGCATTCCAGACACCGACACATCTTAGTCTGATCATGGACTATGCAGAGGGAGGAACATTGTGGGATGTCCTTGAATCAAGTCCTCACGATGGTCGCGTGCTAGAATCAGATCTCCTATGGTGGGCTCCTCAGCTAGTGAGCGCAATACACTGGTGTCACTCACAAGGGTTTGCTCACCGGTGCGTTGTGAATAGTTCTCCCCGTAGATTGGTATTCTGAGCCACCATATATAGAGATATCAAACCGCACAATTTTGTGCTTAGGGCGGATGCTCATGTCCTTCTCATCGACTTCGGATCAGCTGCACCTCTTTTACCTCCGGGCGTGGATGGTTCTCAGCTCATCCCCAAGGAACATTGTCTTGTTCCCTGTGGAACTTGTGATTACATCTCTCCGGAAATTCTGCAAGCTCACGAAGAAGCCCTCGTTGCACTCGAAATGGAGGATGGGCAATTGGATATAAAGCCCGAAAGCGAAGGGTATGGAATGGAGACAGATTGGTGGAGCCTCGGCGCGATGTTGTATGAGATGGCTTATGGCGTCGCGCCATTTTTTGCCAATGATATTAGGCAAACTTATGTCAGAATTATGAACCACGAGGTAAGCATTGTGGAAACGTCGCGTTGTAATGACAACTCACCTATATCTTACAGAAAGGTCTACGATTCGACAAAAAGGTACCCGTTTCGCACGAATATCAACACTTTTTACGACGGTAAGCCATCGATCTCAATCTGTAGCTGGTTCAAGATCTAATGACCACTCAGATTATTAACTCACGCAGACAAACGTTTAGGAAGACGGAATGTGATGGAATTAACAGATCATCCTCTTTTCCACGATGTCGATTGGACTATTCTATCAACGAAGCCGGCCCCATCAGATTTGCATCTACCTCAATTCACGTATTCGAAACCCAAGCCTTCCACGGGCACCGCTGTACCTGCACATGAACCTCAGAAGAACCCATACGATGTTTCCGATCCTCTTTCACAAGGTTTTGCATTCTCTGCATTCTTCCAGTCGTCAACGGCTTCCCCTGGCCTATCTCTGCGTCCGAGCCCTGGGCCGAACGGAAGCCGGCAGTCGCTTTCTTGGAAAGAGAATTCTGCGTCGACATCGAGTTTCATCGGGTTCTCCTGGGGGCCAAAGATCGACGCATTCCCCGAAGAAATCTCAAGGGGTTCCTCGGACGCTCCTCCTCGGACCGTCCTCAGTACACCGCAGCCACTGTTCCGTTCATCCCTGTTCGCCACGCCTATGCCAAATCACCGGACTCCAAATACACTTTCGGTTCCGCAGACTTGGGGCAGAAGCACAGGTGTATATTCCACCCCACTGCCCCTGCATGCTTACACTACGCCTATGAAACCCTATTCACTGTCGCCATACGCCACGCTTCCTCGTATGAGCACAATTCGCCGCACCGCACCGCGCCGTGTGGTTTCGGATCGTGAGGCGATGAAGCAGCTAGTCGAGTGTGTCGGCATGAGCGCGCGCAAGAAGGTAATGGAAAGTGGCCGCAAGCCCAAGATTCTCGCAGTCTTTGCATCACGGGATACCAGTGGGCACGCGGGTGCAAGCAAACCATGTCTAAATACGCGAAGCAGTAACTACGGCACACTCAGGAAAGAGCTGAGGTTTGACAGATTTACAACGCCAATCCCAGGTCCTGATTACAGCGCTGCCAGTTCCACGCGCTCGCGTTCGCGCCCAGAAGCCGAATCAAATGCCCTCGAGGGTCCCTCCGACATCTACCTTCCGGAAGACCCATATCAGCGTGATGTGGGAGCATACGCTAGTTCTGAGAGCACAGACTCTGATGGCGGCGGACCTCCAAGTCCCAGTCCTAGTCCCCGCCCTGGATCCGCCATGTCCATCATGTCGATGACGATGATGTCGCGTCGGAGTGGGACGCCCACTGTCAGTGGATACTTCAGCAGCAATGGCATGCTGAGTGGTCGCACGCGGTCTGGTTCCGGATCTGCGCTTGTGTTTCCACCTCTGGGCGACAAGAGTGTTACAGCCACGACGACGACGACAAGCACCGGGCTGCTGAGCATTCCCTCGGCAGGACACTTGGGCAATATGGGCTTCAAAATTGGCCCTCCACCACGTCAAGATTGTAGTCCCACCATTATGGATTTGCCAACACAGGCCCAGATATATCGACCTCCCAGTGCGCCTCTGCGATCCAATGCATTTTCCCCGCCCCCTTCTGCCATTGTTGCTGTCGAATCTAATACACGTCAAACCGTTGTCACAGCAGCTGTTTCTCAGACTGGAGCAAACACAAGAGCCGGTCATGCACGGCGCAGATCAAGTCCAGGGCAACCTTCTCAGGCCAATAGTGCACCTGCTAATCATAAACTGCGAGAATTAGAACGAAGACATACGTTAATCATGCGAGATATTGACGATCTGGATCACAGGTTGGATGAACTCGCGACTATAATCCCCGGTCGTCGACGGTCCCGGTCAGGTGTAGAATAATACATCTATTTGACATCTTTCTTGTTTTCAGATGCCATTCATCTTCTGTCCGTGCTTCGTCCAGCTACATCGTTCCTTCAAATTATCGAGTTTTCTATCAATGGATATAATCAATTTGACTTATCGTTCGCTTATCTTTATTACATCCGATTCGCCTGTTCACTAGATGTTATTTCTCTTCACACATCGGCCTATTTGTATAGGCAGCTCTCGCTGCTATATGTACTCTACATGGTTCAGAAAAGTGTACACCTCCCGAAATGCTCATGTTGACTTACTACGCAGACGTTATAGCGCTTTCCTCGAACAATCCTATGCCACCTCATGCTGCATATAAACCACGCAATAGATTCATGGAAGCGTCGACAGTACATTGTTTATTGACCTTCGACTTCGCGCGATCGAACAGACTAAAAACAGACTGCGCGAGTTCGCCACTACAGTACTAGCGTATGGTCTAGACACATCGAGAAGTAACTCTGACGTTTTTCAAGAGATATTTTCCATATCTCTTGCATGTTTAGCATGCCGTGTGGCGCCAGAGGACTTCGGTCATTGTAAACTGTTTTCGGTCACGGCGCTTAAATCACTTTGCTATATAAGGCAATCCGAGTCTCCGCCCTCCCCCATCGAGTTGTATATCTATAAATTATATATATCATATATAGTGCATGCTTTACCATTCGCTACGCAACACCTACATTTCCGAATACATTACTGGAGGCAAACATAACCGGAATGGTCTCTCAACTGCGTTGCATCCAAAACCACTGCTAGTTTGAAGCGATTTTATCCCCGCGAAACTCGGAACTGGTTGCTGAACTTGCTGTAGCCTTCTCCCAGTCAGAGATACTCGACCTTGCCCAAGTCAATAGCGAGATCACTACCTCATTGGCTGAGCTGAGTGAATACTTGACTAAATGCAACGAAAAAATGGGACAATTCCCTCTTTGAGAAAACTTTGTGCTTACCGGATATCTTTGAGTTGACATCCGAAGCCCTCTCTTGTACAATCTCATATTATAAAAACCAAATGTTTTATGTTAGCGATTCCGTATGGAATGACAATATAACTAGGCACAGATAGTTGCTCCTTCAATCAATTGCCATTAAACTTGAATGGATCAGGAGGTTTTTAGCAGCGTGAATAAGTGATTCTCTGGGAAGAGATTCTCTGGAGATTTTCCCAGCTCCGAGCGCTAATCCGTGGACCTGGGCCTTATGATTGGTCGCAAGCACTTTAGATAAATAAAAACTGATCTATGTTGAGTTGTGCGCTGTCTTCTCCGTCAAAATTTAAAATACTTGAGCACGTTCGTGCCAAATACATTCACGTTCCCAAGCAACTTGGAAGCAAGTAATTCAAGCAGATTTTTTTTCGTCTCTGAAGATTGTATTGATGTGCGTAAAGCTTCAGTTTAGCTTCAAACATCATGATTGATCCTTCTGGAAAATATGTTGCAAATATGTCAGGAAATTATCAGTATCATATAACTCTGAATGTGAAAATTTCACGGATACGTATGGTTCGTATTTCTTTCGAGCTGTCAAAGCGCAGATCACTGACACGTTTGCACTCGTAGCACATTCTGCGGAGAATACTGTACATACTGCGCCAAGGAATCGGGTGGCACGCGCACGCGCCTACACTTTTAACTTACGTAATGTCATTATAGCCACAAGTTTTCCGCAGACATTTTTAGCACACGACCACCACTTTTCCTCCATGAGGACCTGGATAACGCTTTCTAGTCTTCTGATACCTCTTACATATGGAAAACAGCAAGTTTTACGGACGGGGGAATCCACAATTGGCGTCTTGAGACGATTCAACAGCACATTTCAGTCGGTCTTAGCTATAGCGCAGGTGCATTACACACTATCTGCTTGCAGAACTATGTCTATAACTCTCATAGGAGCACAATCTCGATGTGTGGCACGCAAGTAGCGAGTTCGTTGATGTCTACTTCCCATCGAATGAGCCCACCTTGCCTAATGAACTAGTGCGAATAGCACATACTGCAACGCCGATATCTTCGACAGTGCCTCGACCGGTACAATTTCAAAGGGATTGGAATTTGTCTTCTTTGGATAACACGACATTTCACGACACTTATCATCCATTAGAGGAAGTTCAGGCATTCATACAGCAATTGGCCGACGCCCACCCCAATATCACTCGGTTAATCAACCTTGGGCAGAGCGCAGAAGGGAGAGTCATGAAGGGTCTCACTGTATCTACCGGACCTTACAACAACTCCGTATCTGTGTCTTTGACCAAGAAAGCGAAGAAGACGCCTGCAGCACATGACGGAAGAAAGTTGGGATTTGTGATTGTAGGAGCACAACATGCTCGCGAGGTGAGTCAAAATACGAATGAAGAACTCCATCTTGTATGCTCAATTTGTATCAGTGGATAGCTACTGCCGCTACGACATACCTCGCCCATGCAATCGTGTCCAACTCGTCAGAGGCGCATTCGCTATCTAAGCTTCTTGATCACTTCGTAAGTTTGGTTGTGTTCATATGGAAAGGCTTTCTGACAGGCTCCATGCAGGACTTCCACATCGTCACCATGCCCAATCCTGACGGATATGAATATACTTGGAATGTCGACCGCTATTGGTATAAGAACAGGCAGGTGATCGGGCCGTATACGAAGTGTGTTGGCCTCGACATGAATCGGTGCGTTGTGTAGCTGGAGTATCATCGCGTGTTCTTATCTTCATATGTCAGGAACTGGGCAAGTCGTGTTTTGCAAGGCAATGTCTTGAAGGCTAAATATACCATAGGGCTATAAATGGAGACCAGAAGCTGTCGACCAAGTGCAGTCGCCAGTGCACCATGCAGACTCGAAACCAAGAGAACCCCAGAACCCTTGCTCGCATTGGTATCCTGGCACTCGACCTTTCGAATCTCCCGAAGTCAACAACATCGCGAATTGGATTGCTACTCTCCCGAATATCGTTGGCTTTGTTGATCTCAGGAGCTATGGTCAAATGCGTACGCACCAAATTGTTCACTGACAAATGATTGGATGTTCTGACTTTCGCTGTTTAGTCTCCTCGCCATACTCTTACACATGCCATCGTACGCCAAAAGATGCAGAAGATCAGATCGAGGCCGCTCTGGGAGCATGCCATGCGCTGAAATCAGTGCATGGGACCGCTTTCAAAGTCGGCAGTTTGTGCTCGACGCTATACCCTGCATCCGGGAATATCCTTGACTGGATGTACGCCCGGGAAGCTATCAAATATTCGTATGTTGCACACCTCCGGGACACAGGCACGGTAAGCAAGCTCTTCACACTCCCTTTTACGAACTTGTTGACACTTCACCAATAGTACGGATTCTCGCTTCCCGAGAAGTGGATTCGTCCAACAGGTGAAGAAACGGTCGGTATGATAGAATACATCGCGAAGTTTATCGCGAAACAAGCGAAAAGTACGTAGGCGTGTCATTTTACATGGCCAAGAATAAAGTTGAATCAGCCGCGATCGATGATTCTCTTTCTTGTTCACCCACAGGACAATTCTGAGTGACTACGGAAAAAGTATGGGATTCTCCATTAGCCTATAGCTACGGGGATATCTGTGAATGTCTCGTGTATTTTTCTTTTGTTTTGTTGTATTTTCCCCAGTCTGATATTTTTGCTTATCATGCTTGATTGCCCTTTTGTATCGTACCCAATCCCGAAGTATGTATACCACCCTTTTGACTCGACTTGTCTGACCTCTTTCCTCCTTATTTTAGTAAACTTTTCTCTTGTACTTATAGCGCGATCAATCCTCAAAGGAGATCACGACTCTATGGTCGTGATTTAACTATCAACCCACAGGTAAAGGAGGTCAGTTTTATCGATCGTCCCCTCCATTAATATAGGATGTGCTGACACTTCGAATCACAGCGGAATTAGCCGCATCAAGTAGAATCTTCCTATCTCAAAAAGACAATCAGCATCATCCGACATCGACATATTTCTGATACATAACTGTTTTTTTTTGACTGGCATAGCTAACCCATGAATAGAGGTCAGCATTCTACTCTGAGTTCAAGGGTTTGCTAAAATACATTGTTTTCCCAGCAACAATCTGATGAGCGCTCCAACGATTTCAGCTTTCGAAAGTTTAGCTGCGGTAGGTCTGACATTAGGAGCTGACCTTTCGAAAATTTCAGGCTTTTCTTAGCTACTCTGGTCTGCGTCTGAAAGGTTCAGTTCGTGTGACTGCGCATGACTTATACATGCCGGCCAGAGCTGCGAACTCGTTCATGCGTTCACTCGAAGTCGAAGGCTCATGCTGTCTAAAACTTTATGTCTGGGGCAGAAAGTAGCGCATTGCCGTGATACTTCGAGCGGTGTATTTCCGATCTAAATTCGCACCGCAACAAGGATTGCATCCATCAGTTACAAAAGAAGATCTGACTTGTCGAAAAAAACCACTCGAACACATCAAGCACTTGCTCACAAAAGGTGCGTTTCAACATTTGGTCATCTACTTGGTACTCCAAACAGCCGAAGATGTAGGTCGACATTCCCTTTCTTACGGGGTATCTTCAAGGAAACAAAAAAATACGACGTGTCGTCGGACGACTTGGGTCCTCATGTTTCAAATTGTCTGGATCTCATGGAAAAGCCGGACCTCTCGCATCTCCAACTTCCTTTCCTCCAGCAGTCCA
This sequence comes from Pholiota microspora, assembly GCA_003314615.1. Lineage (NCBI taxonomy): Eukaryota > Fungi > Basidiomycota > Agaricomycetes > Agaricales > Strophariaceae > Pholiota > Pholiota microspora. Next base: position 41,789 of record QFFD01001673.1, read on the forward strand.
GAAAAAATCCCAAGCAGTTGTTTCGATGTTATCCAACTGACTTCGGAGGCAATAAAAATTCCTTTTATCATGTTTCGAAATCTCGATGAACACCACCCATCCCCCCGCCCCCGCTCAGAAAATTCCTCTGAAATGAGCTCAATCCAGGCTGTACGGGCTGCAAATACCTCCTTCGAGCATTCCGAACAATTCCCCCCTCTCGCCATCTTTGTTGGCGGCACCTCAGGTGTAGGGCGGGGGATGACTGAGGTCTTCGGCCACAATACGAACGGGAAAAGTCATATTATCATAGTCGGGCGTAACCGCTCTGCTGCCGAAAACACACTGTCTTTAATACCCACACCAGAGACTGGCACCTACGTCAGGGAGTTTATCTATTGCGATGTTACTCTCATGAAGAACGTTCACGCACTGACGCAAGAAATTCTTTCGAGGTACTCGAAGATCAATTACCTCGTCATCTCCACCGGCTTCATGGCTCTCGGAGGTCGGAACGAAACCGAAGAAGGCATTGACAGGAAGCTAGCAGTGCACTATTACGCCCGATGGAAGATAATCAATGATCTTCTTCCTGCGCTGCGCAAAGCGAAGGACAACGGAGAGAAGGTTTCTATGATGAGCGTTTTGGCGGCCGGGAAAGGGGGATCAATCGAAGCTATCCATAATTTGAACGACTTGGGCGTAAAGGAGGGTTATTGGATGCTGAAGCTGAGCCTTTTAGCGCCCACGTACAACGATTTGATGCTGGAGGTTCGTAATCTTCTTTTAATAAATTCGCAATTTATTGATATCGAATTAGTCTTTCGCCGAAATGGAGCCTGAAATCCCCTTTATCCATTCGTATCCAGGATTCGTACGCACCACGATAATGGCTACATCGCCTTCTTGGGTTTTCAGAACGATCTCAACTACCCTTTTCACGCTAACACGACCATTTTCCGTCAGCATGGAAGAAAGCGGACAATACATGTGGAATGCGATATACCATGTCGCTATCAAGCCCGGCAAAGCATGGAGAACTGGATACAACGGCGAGGACATAGGACAGACAAGATACTTCGGTAACGAAAACCAGAGGCAGAAATTATGGGAACACACTACGGAGGTCATCAAGCAAGCATTGCCACAGGGTCCGTGATTTGCTCCAGGCCTTTTGGAACGTTCTATAGAATTAGACAGTATTCCTCGGGATAGAAAATAGACGTGATTGTAGCACCTATGACCTGTTTCTTGTGATAGTTGTTTTGCGTCAGAGATTTTAGTGATCGACATCGCCATAAGAGTTCCACCCCAATTTTTACAGGAGTCAAGTATATGAGGACCCCCGAAAATCCCCTCAGAGGTTAGTTTCTGGAAATGAGGGTCGATATCCGGATTAATTTTCGGTCGGCCAAGCCGATTTTCATCCGGTTTGTCTCACTAAGCGCAAAATTTCGATTTTTTATCCGGATTATGTGCATATAGCTCCTGAAAAATCGAAAAATCCCCCAGAATTCTACTGCTGTGATGAAAATGTCGTGAGATACCTGGCTCTCGAAATACATCAGTTTGAGTCAAATGTTGGCCTAATTTATCACAAAAGTGTATCAGTTGTGAAAGTCTAGACACAAAATAGGCACAAATACCGAGTAAATTGGTCATATGTAAGGATTCTGGACCACTTTATTATCCGGATTGTGACACAGACCTCACCCATGAGGACAATTCTTATCCGGATTACGACACTAACATTTTGGCCAAAAATCCGTGATTTCTACCCGGATTGACACAAACCTCGGGCAAAATTTTGGAATTTTTATCCGGACTGGGAACTAACCTAGGAGGGATTTTCGGGGGTCCTAGTATATGCAGTCGCCATTAATGATATGTCTCGAGAAGATGATCAAAACAAAAAGTATCGAGAGTGTACTGAGTGACTTACAGCATTGTTACAGCGTAAATTCTGATCAATGCCGAGGACGGCAGAGTCACTCCGACCGATGCCGACTCTATACGCGTTCGCGGTTGATAAATCATTTGCGCCATTGAATTCGATAAAACGCAAGCTATATGGTCTTCAACGTTCAGGTGCTCCTCATCACGTCCATAGCTCTAGCTTTTTCCATATTCCTATACCCCTACTCTCGGAGAAATATGCCTTCGCTACCTGCTATACGAGTTTCCAACGCCGCGTTCAAGCATTCTGTATCTCCTCCGCCTGTCGCTGTCTTTGTAGGAGGAACTTCTGGCATAGGTCAAGGGATGGCAGAAGTCTTAGCGGAAAACACGAAGGGAAACAGCCATATCGTTATCGTAGGTCGTAATCGAGCTGCCGCCGAGCGTATTCTCTCCGCCTTGCCCAAACCTGACGCAGGACATGTCGCACGCGACTTCGTGCAGTGCGACGTGTCCTTGATGAAGAATGTTCAAGAGGCGACGACAGACATTCTGATGCGCTATCCAAAAATCAACTACCTCGTTATGTCTCCCGGTATAATGACGCTAGATGGTCGCACGGAGACTACTGAAGGAATCGACAAGAAGCTGGCCGTTCATTATTACGCGCGTTGGAAGTTCTTGCACGACCTTCTTCCCGGGTTACAGAAAGCGAAGGACGAGGGTGAACAGGTAGCAGTGATGAGTGTGTTGGCAGCAGGAGTAGGAGGCGAAATCAACGTAGACGATCTGGCTTTGAAGAACACATATTCGTTGTCGAAGGCAGCTTTCGCTGCGCCCACTTACAACGATCTGATGTTGGAGGTCAGTATGATTCAATATTAGTTATGTGTTCTACCTCATTCTGTTTGAAGTCCTTCGCAGCCCAAGAACCAAGAATCCCATTCATCCATAGTTACCCTGGTTTCGTACGCACCGGCATAGCAAGTGCCTCAAACTCCTGGATGCTCAGCAAAACTTCCGGTGTACTGCTCGCCCTCACCCGACCATTTTCAGTGAGCCCAGAGCAATGTGCGCAGTATCTGTGGCATGGAATATATTCCACTGCAACTTCCCCGGGTGCTTGGCGGGTAGGGTCGAACGGACAAGATCTCAAGACCAAGAATTACCATGGCGATGAAGCTCAGAGAACTAAACTTTGGGAACACACGGCTCAAGTGGTCAAGGATGCACTGGCTGCGAAGTCATAGACTGGATCGGAAGACGATGTGGTGGCGCATGGACGACCGGCGCTTAAATGATCTTTGTAAGCATTTTATCTGGGCGTTTATTGACTTCTCTGCGTTGGCATTGGCATCAAATTTACATTCATGTCCATTTGGATAACTTTCGCAATCTGTGCTCATCCTATTGAATGCTAATACTGCACATTTATCCGGCCGTCTGCATTCCTCGATTCCAAGTCGTCTTTAATCTAAATTTTAACATAACAATTGTGGGTAATTCTGTCTATCAAGCTCCTATCTTCATCTCTTGCCTAGTAATGTACCCTACTTCTTGTGGCTTCAAAGTAATCTTGCGCGACTTCTGTACCTGCATGCCATTCTTGCCGTAATATCTACTTGTCTCATAACTCCATGCATCGTACCCTCGAACGCATCGGCCCATCCTGTTGATGTATTCGTTGACAGCGACATCAACTTCCTGGCCCCATGAAGGTAAACTCTTCCGATCAACCAGGAATTTCGATATCGTCTTGCTTGCATATCCAGAGAGCCAGAACAACGCTCCTTGGAGGTCTAAAGCGTGCTCGTGCATGATTGCAGTAATCACGTTGTGCCCATCTAGACCACGCGCATGTTCGAGCGCATAGGAATGCAAATCCTGTGTGTCGATAGAGCGTTGAGGCTATGGCCTCACAGCGGCTGTTCAAATAACTCACATTGGTCATAGCAATCAAATCTGTAGCGCTCTCCGTCAACGATACCATGAGGGGGTGCTCGAAGACTTCTTTTGGGACGAACAGCCCCAAACCGAAGAATGAAAAACTGGGTTTTCCACCGCAGGTATCTCGTCGTAGAACAAAGTATTCTTCAACATTTCGGATGAAGCCGTTAACCCTATCGTCTGCTTCTTGGATGATCGATTGGGCATACGCATCGAAATCTGCAATAAAATGGTCGACGCCTTCGGTGTCGTTTCCTACCAAGGCAATAGTTCGTTCAAAGAACCTAGAACCAACCTACGTTTGGGAAAAATAAATTGCGTGAAGGGGAATTAAATACGCACTGTCTTGCCATCTCAGTGATCTTCGAATTCCCCAAGGAGGACGCTCGATCACGGAAAGCATTCATAACGTCGGCGCTAATTTTTGTGGCTTCATCTTCATTGACCACATCGGTATATTCGTCGAATGCGAAATAGAAGTTCATAAGATCGCAGCATATGCGCAGGTGCTCTGACAAAAATGAGTCTCCAGGTAAATAAGAGAAGCGATTTTGAGAAGCAACTCATACCTCTGCCTTGGATAGGCCCAACGAGAGAGGCAAGCAAGTCTAAAATTTAGTTGTCAGACGTCAGATAGTAGGCTCGTATATAATTTATGACAGAATTATGCCACTCACTGAACTCGCATGCTTTGAACTTCTTGAGTTGTCGGGCCTCAAACAAGTTGAGGGATTCAACCCATGCATTAGCCTCGTCCTCTGCTTCCTTATCCAGGGAAGGATTTTTGTCCCTCGTCCACGGCCATGCTGCAAGGAGGTCGGGAATGATGTACTCAGATGAGCTGGTGACAGAAGGCATAATTTCGGAGGTATAAGCGAGCGAGAATTCAGATGCTCTTGGGTTTCTGTCAGTCGCAAAGAACTGCTTGTCTTATATACACACACACAAATCAAATTATACGAGGGCTCCTATCGTTATCAGAATCGTGTAGATGCCACAAGGGATTCATTAACATTTCGTCCTTCTTCGATGGCTTCACAGTTTCAACATTGGCAGCATACCGAATAGCATGATATCCGAAGTGTCGGAGGTAGTTCCTGGCCGTGTGGTGAGAGCATTGGAACAAACATATTAATATGCGCCGATCTACATATTGGATAGTTGCCTAGATAAAAACTCACCTTCCAAGGAACAGCCTCAATATAAGTTTCGAATGACTCGAGCTCTACCCCGAATTTCCAAGTTGCCTCAGCTATGTATCGTTTGCCAGGGGTATACTACTAATTCAGGAAAAGCACTTACTAATTATATACATCTGATTGCGGGGAAAGAGCGGAATGTACTGCATCCGGAGACTATGTCGATCCAACGACCAACACTGGAGAAAAATAGATCAAAGAAGACTGTGTATGTCTGATAAGGCAAACCATTAATTATCTGTGGACAGTGAGGCGTTCCGAGTACTTCGTATACACGCTTCGTTCGCAACCGAGCTGCAATTCAATTTTACGGCAGCCTCATCTTGGATAATTCTATCGAGCAACTCCCTTACCCAGGTTACCCGGTGGGTTTCTCTAAGAAACCTTTGGTTGTTCGCCGTAATGCCGCCAAGCATCGGCATATCTCGGCAGAGCTAACTTTTGGGGTCCCGATTTTACAGAGTTGGGTGAAATGCCAACTGAGGGTAGAACTCTGGAGATTGACTCTTCTGTGAATCAAACAATCATATTAAAACTACTTCTTCAACATATCTGGGAACTATTGCACATTTTTGAAGGAGCTTTGCAGATCAAAGTACAACTGAGCGTCTATTCGGTGGCAGTGCATGTGTGTCCCAAGAACGCCCCGCTTGCAACTGCAATAAATACCACCTATTGCAACTCATTGCTTTGATATTATGAAGGGGAGGATATCATAGCATCTTATATACAACTGCAAAGCTACAGTGCGATGTAGTACTTTGGTGTGGAGCTACATGGTCTACAGGCTCAGCTTGCGAGTGCTTGAGGGCATGCCAGTGCCGTTGGTGTTGGCTCCACGGCATACCGGCACCTTTTCTTTGAGGGACTGGGCTTCTCATATACGACGACAAGAAGCCCTAGGGTTTCCGAGCAAGGGTATCACAGTCCTCATGCAAGTCGCATGTCCCACCTTTTCAGTTACAACTTACATTTAGCGCTCGGCATGGAACCCCAACCGTTATGCCAGAATGCTTGAGCTTCTGTGAGTCCTGGATATAAATTATAATCTTCCCATTTATCTATTGATCCTGCGTACTAGTGACGGACCACAGAACTGGTACTTGACAACTTACCAGCTTTGAACAACGGCTTTGATGCTGGTCCGTGTTGCCGGCCCGCTGCGTACCGATGAGGAACCACATGGTCTGAACTTTGACCAGAACTTTGCCAGAACTTCACCTTCTCTCCACAACTACCTCGTCACTGTAATCTGAAGATCTGCTTTCTAGGATAGGTGAAGTAGGAGAGCAAACCAGGCCTCCAAGAATACACTCGAAACGGCAGAGCTTAAGCGCATGTTCTAGACTTGTACGATTCCCCATCCCAGACGCCTCGCCACATGTATAAAATTATCAAGACAATACGATGTCGTTGAGATGATCAGGAAAAGAAAGGAAAAGCATTCAAGGTCACCCTAGCTCGACTACGAAGGTCGTGATGAAGAAATCAGGTGTGTTAAACATATGCGGGGAAGATCTTGAGCTTGATATTGCAAAACATATTCAGTTCCTCAAAACATCGCCATGTTGGAGTGACTTCCTCAGTTTCCCATGGGCCGCATCCATAATTGGTGACTCTGATATGAAAAAAGAAGCACCTTCTGCTTCTCCACCGCCCTCAGCGTATGGCGCTTCGCCGTCTCATGACCCTCTCTATACGACCACTTGGGGTTAAGGCCATGAAGACCGGGCGGGGCATCAGACATGGGGACTGTATAAACTAGGAGGGTTTTTTTATACTTGAGTTTGCGCCTTTTGCCCTCTGTTGTCAGGAGCGTAATAATTCATCATGGGGGTAGGTTCTTCATTCTCTGCAGATGGTCGCGTACTCAAAAATTTTCCACTAGTTCACAACATATAATGCTAGAATAGCATCCAACCCAGTGGGTCGAAATAGTGAACTCATGAAAGGAAAAGCCCCTTATCGTTTTTGTAGTATGTCGTGGGCTCTTTTGCGTGCATTGGAGGCGGACTTTTTGGCCTGGACATCTCATCCATGTCCGGTGTCCTAAACGTACGTTGTATATCACTTCAGCAAATCTTGACGGCTGCCTGACGTCTTTCTTCCAGAATGAAGCCTACCTAAAAACTTTCAATTTCGTACGTTCCCTTAATGAGCAGATTGACTGGACAAGTTGACGAAATTTCATCAGCCTAATCCATCTGCACAAGGAGCTATCGTCGCAGCGATGCCTGCCGGCTCCTTAGTCGGTGCTCTCGCTGTAACTCAATTAGCCGATAGACTGGGAAGGAAGAAGACAATCATCTTAGCTGGTATGATTTGGGTCATTGGCTCCATCCTCCAATGTGCTTCAGTCGTGAGTGTCTGCTCCTGCATGACCTACTGATGTTTGACCCACCTAAATGCAGAACCGCGGGATGCTTGTTGTCGGACGTATCATCTCAGGTCTATCTGTTGGCCTCTCTAGTGCCGTCGTACCTATCTACCAATCGGAAATCACTGCACCTGCTATTCGTGGACGTATGGTTTCTCTCCAGCAATGGTCTATTACCTGGGGCATTCTCCTGCAGTATTTCGTCCAATTTGGGTGCTCTTACATCAACGGCGTCGCGTCTTTCCGCATTCCCTGGGGTCTTCAGATGATACCTGCAATTATTCTGAGCACAGGAATGATTTTCTTCCCGGAAAGTCCACGTTGGCTTTTTGACCATGGACAGTAAGTTTTGACTCTAGTACGCCTGTCATCTTTTGTTCTTGAACTAAACTTGTGGTACTTGCAGTGAAAGCGAAGCTTTGCAAGTCCTTGCTGACTTGCATGGTGGAGGAGACACCCGGAATGAACTTGTTGTCCTGGAATACGAGGAAATTAAACAACAAGTTCATTTCGAACGTACCGAAGGTGCCAAGTCCTACGTCGATATATTCAAGGGCGGCAATCCTCGTCGTGTAATGCTCGGTATGGGCTTGCAAATGTGGTCCCAGCTATGTGGCATGAACATTATGATGTATGTTTTTTTTTTTTTTT